>JAHZNC010002702.1:0-11057 GCA_027744095.1 Zhuqinia jingwanae | reverse complement strand
ACCCCAGTTTGAATGTTTCATATATGAGATTATGCAAGTCAACTCTGTATACACTGTTACGTAGGTGGTAGATTTAAAAAAAGCTGACATAGAAATGTATAAAGGAAGTAATAAGTTATATTTAAGCGTATATATTTATATTTTAGAAACCGTGCAATATCTTCATGCAAACAGTTTATAATAAAAAAAACTTCAATTTAATGTTTTTGATCCAATTAGTATTGCGAAAAAAGAAATCATCATTAAATTTCACACTTTCCAAAACATTTGAGCAATTAAAACGTCGCTATAACTGTTTCCACTTTTAAGTTGAGTGGCAAAGATACCTAATTGTGAGATCAAAGTATTGAGGTACCTCAGTGTCAGTTTACTGTGTTATCACGATGCAATTCGTACCCTTATATTGAAATAAATGTCAACAATTTGGACTTTTCTGCCTGATTTATTCATTCAATTGATTTTTCTTCTTAAATTGACAAGTCTTTCTCAGCAATTAATTTAAATCCAATCGTTTGCATCACGGATGATGATGATTGAATGAATAAAAATGTTGAATTGAAACCTCAAAAATAATCTGCATGACCAATCAGTGCTTGCTCATTTTTCCCAAGAAAAGGTATTGTCAATGAATATGTGCATGCATAAATTTCTCCGCAACTCCATTATCATCCATCAGCAAAGAGGCAGCAGCAGTACAAGATCAAACTGCATTGTCTGCTGACAAATTTGCAATTTAGCTTTTGATAAAACTTCTCGGAAATCTCTAAACATTATCATTTTATGCATAAAATGTACTATTATTGTCAGTCAGCCATATATAATAACCATAGCTATTCTGTATAGGTTCCCTAGTTAAGTCCTTATACATAAATCCTTCCAACCCCACAGAACATAAAAGCAATTTGTGCATTACAAATATTACCAACAGGGCTTCTTCTCTTCTACCAGGAAAACTGGAAGAATCATCTTTTGTATTTGTTCAACTTTCTGAAGCACGCTGCTCCGTCTATATAACAACCACAATAATAATTTGTTGCACAATAATGCAAAGTGGTATGCCTATTCAACTATGCGATGATGATGCTGAGATGATAGTAGTTGTCCGTTCGATCTATATATTATATTATTATATTGTACATAACATTCTAGGTATGCGTTTTAGTTTAAAGAGAAAGCTTTTTTAATAATTTGTACAACAACTTGAGCAACAATCTCGTAAAAATTTGATTTTGCTCTTTTTTATTGTTGTTGCTGTGCTCATTTCTTTTATTAGCCTCTCTCTCTCCACTTACTAACCTTAAGTAATAAATGATGAAAACTATAAGCTTGTCCCTCTTCCTATTTTGCGGTCTGGTCAAATTTAACCATGGTCTTGTTTTGTATTGTTATTTCGACTATGATCAGACTTTAGTGGACAGACTTAAATAGAGAGAGAGAGAGAGAGAACTGAGCACGTCTGCCCGCAAACAAATCACAACTGATTGTATCTTTTTTTTATGTGCGGTCATTATTATTATGATGAAAACGATGATAATTCATGTTATATGATGCGATGTGATGTGATACAATGATTTTGTGGTAAAGAATCGTTTGCGTTTGAGTATGGACGACGGTTTAAAAAATAGTGCTCATCTTTCTTTTCTTATAAAGAACTAACCATTCAACTTGCAATCTCATCATTATCAACAACCAACCCCCAGTGAATGATTCTTTTTTCATTTGTCGTTATTATTTTTTTAATCTTTGCAACCAAAAAAATAATATTATGAATACATCCTGCCGGTCATCTCATCACTATTATTATTACTATGGTTATGTATACATTGTTGTTTAGCATTAATGTTCCGATCACATAATCATTGTCAGATCACATTCTCATATTATATAGCTTAGCTAACCAAAAAAATGAACAAATTTTATTTTTTATCAAGATTTTGGGAGACAAATAACTACACACGTTCAGCTTTCAGCTTTTGTCATTAAGTAGCAAAAAAAATTGTAATAAATGAGTACGTCATATAATCTTTCAACTACAATAACCACCACACGACATTTGTATAATAATATGGCATGTCTGTCCTGTCGTCACCATTTTTTTTTTTGAACCTTCAAAGAAAGTTCCATATTATTTTGGTCGTGTCCATTTTAGAGAACACATACGTTATACAACCACATTCCAAAACCAATACATAATATACACATATTTGGGTATATGGGGCTAATGCACAAAAATTCAGGGACAATATCTTGTTATGTGGAAACAATTTACGATGATACTTTGTATAACTTTTTTAAACCATTTTTTTTGCAACAGCAACAACAACAACATATTATTAAGGTTGATTATCATATTGCTAGAGAAACAGTTAAAAAAATATATTATTATTATTTTCAGTTCAGTAGTTGAGGAATGAACTGGAACAAGATATTATATTGCTTTTTGTTGAAACAAGAAATGGGATTTTGTAGTATTCTTTATGTATGTATACCTATTACTCATATTTATTATTGCTTTTAGAAGTTTCCATAAAATTATTAAAGCCTATCCAGTTTTATGACATTGTGTTCATTGATGAATTGTGTTGTACTTTCACAGATAAACCTCTGTAGACTTTGTTATGTTATACGGCCGAAAAAGTATCACTCCGCGTGATGCAATAAAATTTACCTTTTGTTGTAAAATAAAGTACTTTAGCAGTTTACTAGACAGGCAATAGCAGAAAGAGAGAGAGAGAGAGAAAAAAAAGAGAAAAACAGATCAAAAGTTACAACAGCAGCAGCTCACATACAAATTATATTACTGTGTGCTGTGTTCTGTGCTCATTATATTGCCGAATAGCAATAGAGCATATTACTCAAGTATTTTTTTTTGTGAGTGTGGGCATACTTACTTTTTTACGGTCCATTGACCGGCCCATCGTATTTCATTAAAAGGGACACATATACATTTTTTTTTACGTAAGTCATCACCATCATCATCATCATCATCTATTGCTCTTGCTCGGGTTTAAAAGAAATATTCTCTGCTTCTGTTGAATAATTGCCCTGCCAGATTCAATTTCATCCTCAGAAAAAAAAGGTTTAATGTTGGTACACATGTACACAGTAGTTAGCACACATTGTATTGCGTAGTCGTACACACACACACACACATACACACAAAATACTTTGAAACCTTTTTTTGTCAAATGGGTAGATGGATGGATAGATGTGGTTATTCTTTTGATATTTTTTTTGTGGTTGCGTTATGATCCCTTTTGTACTTCTGAAAATCAGAGAACAGCACAAGTTCCAATAGTATTACCTATAATAATAGTGATAAGTGCAACTGGGTTTTAGGAAACGTGTATACGTGTTATACTTTTACATATTTTTCAAGTTTGGTCAAATAAATTGGTGCCGGTTGCTTTGTGAGTAGCCAACCGTTCATTTCATTTGATAATGATGGTGGTGATGGCAAGTGGTGTAAGTGTAATACTTATTATTACTATTCATTTGTTATATATTATATTACCTTTATACCCTTTTGCTAAATACAAAATAACACATTCTATATTTTTCAAGAACTTCAAAAAAAAAATCAAAGGATTTCCTAAGAGCACGTCGACTGGTCGACCATCAAACCACTCTTTTGTTAAAAAGGCATTATGGAAGCAAATTATTGCGTAATCTTTGGTAGAGTAGCACGCACGTATAAAATATTTCACTGGTAATATTATTCAAGCTTCCGAGTAGATCAATTTGCTTGAAAGTGATGATAGAATGCAATAGTAGAGATACAAGATGCAATCATTCACACGTTGCGTATGTTTTTAAAACTTTTTACACAATATTCCATAATATTCCTTTTGACCTAAAACTAGGTAACAAGTTAACGGTGGTGGTGGTGGTGGTGAATGCGCAATACTAAGTTGTATATGGTTTCATACACAATACGACCACCACTCCCATATCTAAGAAATGTCTGTTTAACGCCATCGCGTCATTTTACAACTACTACTAATAATACTTTGTTTCGCAGTAATTGCATTTTTTTTGTACCTTTTTTTTACAAAACGTCTTTTTTTCTTCGTGGCTTCTCGTCAACGTTTTTTTTGTAGTACATAACAAAACAACAAGAGATTAGTAAGGAAGGATGGGTGTGAATAAATTTTAAAAAGTGAATTGATGAAAGCTCAACCTGTCATTCTATAGTGTTTGGGTAATTTGTTTAAAAAAACCGAAGGAGGCAAAAAAAAATAAAAAAAATAAAAAAAATAAAAGCAAGCTAGAAGGTATATATATCTGCAGTAGCCCTTTTGTCTGCGTCTTTTTTCCTCTTTGTATTCTCTCGCTGTATAGTTTAGGAAACGTAACAAAAGAGATCAAAAGTGATCCCCATATACCTACACTTACATTGAAAATAGGCTTATGAGTACGTAGGCATATATATAATATTCTTCAAGATCTCTCTAGCTAGAGTAAGAAAAATGAGCAAAAAGCAGGTAAAAAATGGTATATAAAAAAAATCCACTACAACTACTACAGCACTCACGAAAGTATATAATAAGCTTATTATTACGGCATGGCGTTTTGAACGTACTTAATTTCTTCTTATTTTTCGTTGAGAGGCTCGTTGTTGTTTGAAAAGGGATGAAAAATAAAAGAATATATTTTTGGATATAAACTTTTTTTTCCACTGATTGCTAACTACCCTCCTTAAAAAATAATTTTTCCTTTACTCTTTTGAAGTTGTTTATGAGGGTTTTTATAACAGCAAAACCAAAAAGAAGATTATTATTTGAAACGTCATACATACATGCATACATTGTTCAGCCTTTTCTCTCTCATCCTCTTCTTCTCTTAATACTATTGTTGTTCTGTTTTTCTTCTTCCTTTTTTTTATTCTGTGAAGTAGTAAAAATCACAAGCTGGCAAAGTAGGTGCGTAGGTAGATAATATGGTATTGTATTCGGGTAAAGTATTTGAAAGATAATTTTTCTTCATCTTCTTCTGTCCTAACCCTATTTTCATCCTTATACACAATGAGCTTGTGCACATTATTATAATAGGATTTAAAACGGAAATCAAAAGTCACGACGACGGCTGTTAATTAGGGAAGTAACCCATCATCATGGATGGACAGGAGTGGAGTTCGTGTAAAGCCAAAAATAAAGAAGAAGAGGAACTTAAAAAAGAGTATTGTAAGGATTTTTACAAAAAAATAGTGTGGGGCAATGTGAGACCGGATTTTTATTACTATTATTACATAATTTTTTATACTTGATGATGATGATGATGATAAGATTTATGTAGGAACATTAGTGAAGGAGCAGCAAAGCTAATTTAATTTTGTATGAACCTTTGCTGCTGCTGCTCCCATTCTTGCTAAATCCAATACTAACAAACAAGTAATAAAAAGTAATAATAACATTTTTGCTGTGTCCCAATTTTTGTCGTTTTTCCACTGAAGTGCATGAATAAATAAGTATATATATTATTGGTTTTCTTATGAAAAAGATAAAAAATAATAAAAATGATGACTTTCGTCGTCGTCGTCTTCGTTGTCGTAGTCTCTTTCGGGAATCCATTGTACTCCTTTTGACTTGATTATTTTGCATTAATAGTTTTTCCTTATTCCTTTTTTTCTACTGCAACTTGTGAAACAGCAAGAAATAGAGAGAAAGAAAAGAATGATCAAAATCATAAGAACAAGTACATACACTACTACTACCAGCACTCTGCTACTACTCTTCTTCTGGTACTATTGTTTGAAATGATGACGACTTCCGAGAATTGATGCATGCAATATAATATACATAACAACAAGAGGGCACTTTATGTGGAGCAACAAACCATTGTTATCTGAATCTTTCCTTTTTTCTCTCTCTCTCCGTCTGCAACAACGGCGCACATGAGAGAGAGAGAAAGAAGAAGGAAAAGAGTTGTATGATTTATGCATCAACTTCAGGCCTTGGCATCATGGCATTCTACAATGGGAAAATGACATGATTTATGGAAGGATGTCCACGTTATTGAGCTATCCCTTCTTTCTTTTCTTTCGCTTTTTGCTTGTGTGCATGAGTACATAGGTATTTGCGTAGTCTACACACACCAAAGTATACAAAGTACATGACATGCACTTGTACTAATGTACATACATAATATTATACAACAATAGAAAGAATAAGAATAATGCGCAATAATATATACATGGACACTTTTCTTTACTTGCACACACAATAATATGATAATATTACTATTAAAACAACTTTTTGCTCCATATACATATCTGTGGCTATGTAATGTATATTATGAAAAGTCTCCCAGTCTCTGTTTACTTCTCTCTCTCTCTTTCACAAAAACTTGTTTGAGTTGAGTTTTCTTGTGTGTTTGGTTGTTGGTATGTATGTGTGTGTGTGGATGGGGCGGGGGCGAAGGTTGGCTCTTTTGGATATCATCAACATCGTCACAAACTCTTCTCTCTTTCTTAGACTGCTAGTTTTGGACACTTTCTAANGTTTTCTTGTGTGTTTGGTTGTTGGTATGTATGTGTGTGTGTGGATGGGGCGGGGGCGAAGGTTGGCTCTTTTGGATATCATCAACATCGTCACAAACTCTTCTCTCTTTCTTAGACTGCTAGTTTTGGACACTTTCTAAGAGTCCTGTCGTCTCGCTCAAGAGAGAAAGTGAAGAAGCAGACGTCCTGCTGCCGTCGTCCTTCCAATCCAAAAAAATCTTCCTCTAGAGTAACAAGGGAAATGAGCAGCAGAAACAGAGCAGTAATGTAATAGTAGTAGTAGTATCACAAGAGTCACAGTAGTCACATAGTCGACACATCAGTATAATAATATAATAGTAGTGATGAAAGTAGTAGTCTGACATCCATGGCATTGCATTACTCCCAACTATTATTATTACTTTTATCATTATTATAATGATGATGACGAGAAGGAATGATTCATAAAAAGCCCTTATTTTGTATGTGTGTCTCTCTGATATGCACAAGAAGAAGAAGAAGAAGAAAGTCTCCGCTGCTTTTCTGCATCATCCACCATAAAAATAATAATGTAACTCTCTCTCTCTCTCTTTCGCTCTATGCTCTGCTTCGAAAAGAGAGAAAGAGCTCGAAATAAGTTGATGCAAAAGAAGAAGAAAAGGTCTCTCAAGTTGATTGTATGTATAATATGCTCTGCTACTTCTCCTTCTTCTGCCTCTCTCTCTTGTGTTCCCGTTTGCATTATCATCATCAAGATGATGATTATATCGTCGTGTGGTGATAGTAGTAGCGAAAAAGGGTGATATTTGTGATGGTACTGATGATCATCATGATGATGATGTCGAAAAATATAGCCTTGAAGAATGAGATAGATAGAGAGGCATGTAGTTAATGTGCACACGCTTGCATGCATGCATGCATTTATTTCCTATTCCTACTCCTCTGTATGCTTTCACCTATTATTATACAATATGCCTGTATATAATAATACCCCAAAAAACCAGGAAGAAAAAACAAGATAATAATAATAATAGAATAAAGTAATATCATCTCTCATCATGATCGCGTCATCCCCAAGAAAAAGGGAGTATTCGTACCCCATGTGCCTCTGTGTATGTGTGTATGTATGTGTAAAAATATAACTGATGCTATTAAAAGTGAAGATAGTAGTAGAAGAAGAAGAAGTAGTAGTGTGTGCACAATGGAATGATAGTACGCTACATAAACTTGTGTGGGGAATATTGGTTTACTTGAAACTTGACCCAATCTTCTTCCCCTTTCTCTCATCTTCCTCTACTTTTTTTTATTTAAACAGTAAAAAAATAAAAGATTCTTTTTTTGCTTTACTTATTATTACAGTTTACTTCTTTACTTTACTACTTCCTCCACCAATACTAGTAATACACATGATATTTTTTTTTCCGCATAAATGTTCAATATTGATATTATTGAATGAGTTGATGGTGGAGACTTTGAGAGAAGCAGAAGCACAATGCGGGGGCTGTGTCAATGGTAGATATATAATTTTCTTCTTCTCTTCTTTGCTGCTTTTTTTAACCCTATTTGCTGAGTAGTCAGTAGTGCCATTAAAAAACTTTCGAGTTATTGGAATTGGGAGCTCATACTTATTACTATACTTATATGTGTATATATACACACAATATTATTATTATTATTATTATTATTACAGATTATTGTGCATATTATATAACTTTTTTTTGTAACAATGCATGCATGGGTATATGGAACAAGGAAACCATTTCATTTAACTTTTCTCTCTGGATTCTTTTTTTTTCTCATCTTTTACAACAGCTTGTGTATGTGTGTGTGGGTACCACTTCTGGTACTTGCTGCTGCTCCTCTGCTGCTGTAAAAGTTTACTTACTTGCGTACATTCTTATTTCCCATGAGTGTGTGTCTTTCTGTGTGAAGAAGACCAAAATGGGGAAAAAGAAGTAGAAATGATTCATTTCATTGTTGTTAGGACATGATCTTGGCTATCAGGATTATTTATGAGGCATCATATCAATATTTGACGATCAAAAATGAACTCTCTCTCTCTCTCTCTTTCCAGAGTCGCCAAACCTAAAACTCAACTAGTTATTCTACTGCGTGCTGTATAATACAAGTATGCCTATGCACATTTTCCTATGTATATATGTATGTTATGTGTAGTAAAGAAGAGCCCAGCACAAAAAAAACGAACGAGGTTTATCTTCTTTCACAATTCACACACACACACACAAATATAGTGTGACTTTTTATGTTTGGGCCATGTAGAAAATGTTGTATTGTATCAACTAGTTATTCTACTGCGTGCTGTATAATACAAGTATGCCTATGCACATATACCTATGTATATATGTATGTTATGTGTAATAAAGAAGAGCCCAGCACAAAAAAAACGAACAAGTTTTTTTTTCTTTCACAATTCACACACACACACACAAATATAGTGTGACTTTTTATGTTTGGGCCATGTAGAAAATGTTGTATTGTACACTGTGTTTTTTTGGAAGAAGAAGGCGATAAGTTTTCCCAAGCTTATTTTTCATATAAAGAATAACATTATATTTATGTTACGTTCCTTTTTACATACACACACGCACAAGAAAAGTTGGTGTGTGGGAGTGGAGTGATGGTACATTATGATATGATGATGTGATGACCATACCAAAAAAAAATTCAACTACTATCGGGCGAGAAATATTCTTCTGTACTTCTTCTTGGTTTGCTGTTGTGCCGGAGGAACCTGCGAAATATATTGTATGCCTCTTTTCTACAAACCAAACAAAACCAAAAGTCCCTTGATATTTCTTTTCTCTCCCGTTTCCCTTGTCCCCTTTTCCGCATAATATTTCTTACATGTAAAGGTCGTCGTAGACAAGAAGACGAAGGGTTGTTGTGTGGTTATGATATGATATACTCCCTCGATATACTCCCATATGATATGAAATTTTATTAGAATTACAAGCAAACACAAACAACAACAAGGCAAGTTGTTGTTGTATAATAATATGTTATCTATAATTATTCCATATTTATCATTTTTTATTTCAGTTGAAAGCAAGATCGGTTACAACCTGGCGGTCGGGTGGCGAGTTGTCCCTTTACTGTTCCTAACTTTTTATATACTTGTATAACAACAACCAACATCAACAACATCAACATCAACAACAACGCATACTACAAAAAATAAACTACATATTATATTTATTTTCAACGTACAACCACCAACCATCCAGCAGAACCACCACCACCACATCTACTACTGTGCTATCTACATGAAATATGAGAAGAGGATTTTTCTTCAACTTTCTTCGCTTTTTCTACAAAATAAATAATATAGGCAGAGAGCAGCAGTAGCAGCAGCCGAACCGAGACTACAAAGTTTTTGAAGATCCACATCAACAACAACAACAACAACAATAATAACAACAACAAGAAATACCGACGTGCTGAACAAAGTGAGTCGTATAATATGTATGTGTATATTATTATGTACGTACGTGACACGTGAACCATGACCTTTTCATTTTTCAAACTCAAATAATATAACTGCATATATTATACTACAAGAAAACAAATACTAGACAAAAAAATAGTCAGACGCAAAACATGACATCCAAAGAAGAAATCAACTTTATAAAAATAATAATCATTATAAAATATACTATTATTCAAAATGGAGGTCTTAAGCAAAAAAAAATTATAATTTCAAAAGGTAAAAAGAAAAAAAATAATTATTATTACACCTATTATGAATATTTATAAGACAATTTTTCTTGAGACAAAAAATATAAAAGTCATCTTATTACGCCGCGATACAAATAACATGTATACAAAAAAAATCACACACACAAACAAAACTTTAAATAAAAAATTCAGTCACCTTTTTCTTTTGAAAAAAAACCTATGATTTACTTTTTAACTTTTTCACAGAATAAATATATATAAATATATATATATTCTTCCTTACATTATTATATTATGTATATAATTGAAAGACCAACCACAAATTTTATAAAGTTTTTAGTAAAAAAAAACGAAAAGGGAAATGAAAAATCCATAATATTTTTTCGGAGAATTTTTTTTTCCTTTTTCGTTTTTTTTCTTCAAAACACTCAATCAGGAAAATAAAGATTTAAAAAAAAAGAAAAAATATCTTTAATTTTTTTTTCTCTCGATACCCAATCAAAAATTGATTATACAATTCCTGTAGAGAGAAAAGCGCACAAAAATCAGGTTTTTCCATCGTATCTACGTATCTCTTGCACAAACCAATAAACTTTTTTATATAATATTATATGTCCACCTTCAAGTATAAAAACATGTTAAACATGATAAATAATATGATACAACTTTTATCAGTTATGTTTAAGTTAACTTTTTTTCTTCTTTTGACAATTTTTCTTTGTCATGTTTAATAAAAAATTTTCATGATAAGTAAGTATACATTTGAAGGTGCATAATATATGATAAAAGGACCTTATTAATTTTAGGCAGGCAGATATATATATAGAGAGAGTTGACAGGTGTGTTTGGTTTACAATATTTCTTTTTCTCTCTCTCCTTATTT
>JAHZNC010002701.1:0-15774 GCA_027744095.1 Zhuqinia jingwanae | reverse complement strand
GTATGTGTATATATAGAGATTCATTTGTTTACATTTAATTATAAGTATATTTGTTAATATATAGTAAGATACGTAAATGTGAATGGTTAGTAGAAAAAAAAATATATGTCTTAACTATAAGTAAATCCTGTGGAATATTGAAGGTACGTGACACCTACTCACGCTATTACATCTCTAAACTAAATTTACGTTTTTTAAGAGAGCTTGCAGTGAATATGATAATTATTATCGCTTATTAGCCATATAATCAGCCTAATTTGCATACTTCTTAATGGTTTTCTTGCTGCTTTGCTACTTCTTTACCCCGTTGTAAGGGTTTATTTCATTGATTCAGACGTCGAATTGGAAATGAAGAAGAAACCTGGTAACTAAATAACATTGCTTTGTGGACTGTGGACCTAAATATAATCATAAAAAATAAATGTTAAAGTATGACGAACATGCTCAATTCCTTTAAGTGTCGGGTCAAGCAAAAAACACAGATTAATTAAACAATACTTTGGGGAGAAAGCTGTGTATAGTGTAATAGTATCCTGTCACATTGGAGGTGATGATGTAAGTAGGTATATTTATACACTGGATGTCTAGTATTTTATGCAGTCAAGTTCATAAACAAAGTAATAATAAATCGTTCTTGGAATACCCGTGTATTCAAGAGCGTGCGTAAATAACCACAAACCATTTGGTCTCGTATACCTATACACGGTGTATATACGAGACCAAATGGTATGTGGTTATTTACGCACGCAAATTGTATAGTTAATATTTACCAGCGTCATGGTACCAATTTATCAGAATTTCGTGTAAAAAAGAATTATAATACGTCCGTAGCTCTCGATTTATCATGTTTTAGCAAGTTGTGGCTAGAAAATATGATATCTTTGCCAATAAAGTACTATTTGGGGGAACAAGCCATAATCCATAATTAGGCTGATGACGATAAAGTGCTTTCTCTTGACGAAACTTGGTCTAAAAATAACTACATATGCACAATATAGAGTTTGATTAGATTTCATTGTCTACGACATCTCTCTGTCTATATAAGAGTACAGGATGATGTGTTCACATGTATATCCATCTTTTTACTGCACCGCAATATATTATTTTACGTGTACTTACATTTTTGTAATTTATACTTATATACTTCTTTTCTCTCCCCCGCTGATGAAGAATAATACACGTTTTATTTGTAGTCATGAATGCTCTCTAAAAATAAATATTACTCAAGGCTAAACGGTGAAAACAAGTAGGTTCATATCATTATAGTAAGACTATAAAAAAAAGTCTAACGGACGAAAAAAGTTTCTTGTTGAGTTGGCGTCAATGATTACAATATGTCTTGTAAAACGTATGCACAATGTGCACAATTGCACATACGTTCAATTTCATATTGCCTGAGACAAGGTACATGCGTCAATATATTGTAAGGTAGGTGATATCAACAATTATCATTATCATGATAATTTCCGTTACTTTTCCGATTCGCATTTGAATAAATAAATAATCATGATTTAACTTGTCCTCAGAAATACAGAGCTATTTATACATGGGAACACAAAGGACTTCAAAATACAGACTTGACAAGAATTATAATTATAAACTGCAACTGGAGTGTACATTAAAGGAAATTCATTTATTTGGGAAAAGTAAACTACCACACAACTTGCGTGCATCTCATAGTCTCTAAAAATCACTTACGTAGACTTATGTGCATAATAAATACCATATACACTTTTGGATACAGGAGACAGGCAATCAAAATACGTCAAATTATCATTCATTACCCTTGATACCTTTATTTGATGAAAAGCTATATGAACCACAACCCGATATGATAACATCCTCAAATGACATATATGACGCAGATTATATACCATATTATGTACATATGCATGTGCTTCTAGTTATGACGTGGGAAAGTAGTTGAGAAAGCGTAAGTTCTAATAAATCTCAAAGAAATTTGGAAAAAGATTAAAACTGCGGATGGCGTACTTGTCGCTGTCTGTATTTAAGATTCCAGTTTCAGTTTTTTGTACTAACTCCTACACATGTATAAAATACGATAAGCCCTTGTGGAAAGCCTATTTTCATGGAATGGAGAGTAAGTATTATCAATGTCGTCGTATGTGGAAATAAAATCAATGAACTGAACGAGCTAACTGAGCGATAACATCAAACATGTTTCTGATAAAGTCTTTGTTGCTCCTCTCCCACCATGAATGAGCTTTTCCCCACAATGTTTACTTCATTTGTTTGGATGGAAAATTTCACCTGACTGCTGGAAGAAAATAAGAGCACTTATCATATCTATTATACTACAACTATAACTACCACCTTAACTATACTTACTTAATTCATACTTTATACAAACCCACCCACACATGATACTTGTTTTCTCCGTAGTCAATGAAGCTGTCATGTCTGTCGTAGGTTTTTAATTTTACGTAGACATGTTTACACGCTGCGGTTGTTCATTCATAACTTTGCAGATATACATGTGTATTACAGGCGATAGCCTAAGCTGTCACTGTCACATACCGCATGCCTGCTTTTCTTTGAGAGCAGCAGGTGGCCCCTATATGTATTTAGAATATTATTATTAGGGTCCTACACAAAACTTGGAAAATCTCACAAAAAAATTCATTCTTTGATCTATTTATACCAGTTCATGGGAGGGACAATGCGATGTTTTTTTAGATAACTGTTTGACTCTAGGTTTCAGCAGATTTTTTACTCTATTTTTTATAAATGGAGTAATATGTTGGTGTAAGAAGTATATAAAGGAGAAGGTCATATAAAAATGACCTTAGCACTTTCACTTTTTTTTAAAAGTATGTGCATTGGCCTATGTTTGTTGGAAATGAGTTGTTTGGATGCAAGGTGACTTATTGAAGCGTGAAAATACATCGTTATAGTTATTTATGGTGACACTTCGCTCCGCTGGTTTGGTGAATTTCCTTTAGTGTAAACCTAGGGATGTGGAAGAAACCTTGAATGGAGTGATAATTTTTTGCAACATAGTAGCTGATGATGGGGAATCGAATAATACGTCACTTGTTATTGGTTAAAGGTAAAAAATCAAAGTTTACTCCATAACTTCCCTGTGGGATGAGATTTAGTAAGGTTCTGATTTATGACCTAAGTTATCTGTGTACGAAATATGAAGACATTTGAGTACACCGTTCTGAAGATATCATGCTCTCAGACGGACGGACGGACGGACAGACGGACAGACAACCTTGGCAATCTCTGTACTATAAGCTGATTTCATCAGCTACATAATGAATATGCTAAAATAACCCCAAAAATATTGTTTTTTCTTTTAGGTGAAAGGACATTTTAAAAGGTTGAACTATTCCAGTTTAACAGAGTAGTTGTGAGAGAGGAATCTATGAAAAAAATACAAATTATTATGATGATGAAACAAATATGAGAAAGTTATAACAACAAACAAAATTGACGAATCCGGTGACTCTGTCCGTGTTCGTGTGGGCACTATGGGCACAACTATCAACATTTTAATGAGCGTATATGACCAAAAGTCAAATATAACGCTATTTTGTTTATGTATGATTGTTGTAAAAAAAATGTTTTATTATTTTTCAAGAATATCTTAACATGATTGTTCCGAGTTATTGACTGCTATTGTCTTTATGAGTGAATAAATTAAAGATTGAGTAAAGTAAAACCATGAATGGTACAGTTTATATGAGGAATCAAATTCCTCATTAAATCATCATGCTTTTCTACATATTAAGAAATTCATGTGATTTGTTTGTCTGAGATTTTATTCTGCCTCATGCTGGGTAACCTACACAAAATCGTGCGCGCAACATGTTTCTAAATAAACTTTTAGCAGCAATACAGGGGAATCATGGGGCGATAAAATCTGCATGATTGCCGTATGAATATTTGAATAAATGTCAAAAATCTTCTACTTTTCCTAATGATGGGCATCCTTTTCTGTAGCACTAAGTTTACACAAATAAAACTATTAACTAACGAAAGTATTTCAGGATGATGAGGTAACCATCAAAAGATGTTTGTTCATCTATTATAGACTCCACCTTCTGTGTAGGATTTTTTTTGAACCCCCATGATTCCAATATATTTTTTAGGGACGCAAGTGATCCTACAGGTATTTTTTTTTACGGAAGTTCAAACTTTTGTTCAAATTGTTATGTTTTCGGAATATAAACGTATCTGGTTTCACATTTGACTTAAACTTTTATGGAAACTTGTAAAAACCCATCTGACAACTTAAGGATTAAGCGAAATGCGGTTTACTGTTATCCCAACATATTATCTTGTGCCTGTAAATCCTTTGGATATGAATTTATTATTTGCATGCTCAAGCTTCTAATTGTGCTCTGATCATCAAACAGTATTTAAAAAAAATTATCATAATGCGTCTTAATTTATTAATTTTCAAAAATTAAGCGGTTTAAAAAAATATCTTATCGGAAAAATTATTTCAATCATTTTTATAATTCGCAACAGGTATTTGAATTCTCCAGGTTTGTTATTTATTCACACAAGTACTTGTAAATACTTGTGTACTTCATGTATACCCCTAAGAACTAAAAGTTGCTACTTAAAAATTTACGGTAGTGAAGCATCCGAGAGCGGCTTCATATTATATGCTATTTCCGACGAAAGATTAGGAAGGTAACGCAACAAAAAAGAGAGACGAAGAATCAATTTTTGTCAACCTGTTTTTAAAAAACTTACTTCGAGTTGGTATACACTACCATCCACCCACACTAAAAGACTTTTTTCGCCAGAAGCATCAGATGTACACGCATATTATTCACCTAGTATTATAATTTTGGGTATCTTTTGGGCTGCTGTTTAAAATGTTCCACAAGTGTACATGTATAATATTGTGTAACTGCAAGTCGACCAACAAACAAACCACCTGCACTATTACTATATGCCATGTTTATCAAACAAATGTAGCTTGACGTCTGACGGCGAAAGTAACCCGTAACCCGTATATATAAATATCTATCTATAATATATGTCTGCATTATATATGTATATATATTTATACGGTGAGCAAATAAAGTGTATTCAGTCACGTGTATTAACTTTCGCAAGTGCACTTTTAAAGATCTCTATTTGTTCTCAGTTGTCGCTTTGAGTACAGACATGAATATTTTGAACCAAGCCTCTTGATTCATTTATATAATTTAATTACCTTCATATTGGTAGAGTGAGCTAATTACTGTAATTTAAGACCTTTAATGCATTTTTTCAGGTAAGACTTCTACGTCATTTTGTGTGGGAATAGCAAATACAAGCCTGCCTAAAGTGCTCCAGTGACGACCATGACTCGTTGGCTCATTCATGAGTGTTCATTTACTAGCATTTTAATGGAATTAAAGCCAGACAAACACGAATTGGCAACCCTTGGCCTCACTAGCTTCCTTTTTATTTTTAGCATTCCTACCTCTCAAATGAACTAAGGATAATGGAACCAAAAACATGGGTATGTTCAAAGCAATATAATCTTTCAATCTTGTTGCTAAAAGAAGGATTTTTTACAGGATCGATGGCACTTCACTTTTATAGATGTAGTTAAGTTTTTGAAGGTTTGCTGTGTGTGCTCCACTTGGCGTGTTTTTAAAGGCTAACAGAGTGGTATATTATGTGGATATACAAATTGGCGTGAGGTTTACAGATTTGTTTCTGTCAAACGTCAAACGAAAATTTACAACTTCTGAAATTACAGCGACAATATGAAAGCTTGGACATATAAGATGTGCGTAGTAATTCAATTGGTATTATAAGCACATGACAATAAATACATATCAATTAACAGTCCTCGTCATACTTGCAGGACGCGCATGGTTTTGTATGGTCAAAATAGATACCCAAGATGACTTTAATAAAAAATAATATGCGTGCTCTTAATGCTTACTCATTTTAACAATAAAGAGTGACCCATGGCGTTTCCTCTGTCATGACAAATAGGGAAAGGATGTCCAATAAATATAATATACTTTGCCAAAGGATGAGTAAAATAAAGCCATACAGAGCGAAAAGTACTATCATCATAATGTGGCCATCATTATTGGTCATAAAATCTCGTGAAAACTCTTCTCCTGCGAGAGATGCTCTCTTCTGCCTGGCCTGATGCTGCTGATGATGATGATGCTGATGCTGATGAACGGATTAAAAGGTATGATGTGTACGGAAAGTGAGGATGATGCAAGTTGCTACCCTACTAACCAGCAGCATCGAATATCACAAAGCATAATATATACCTATGCAAAATATTTGTAATATGTTTGGGTGAAACAACGGCAATAGGTAACATCATTGGAGCTAAATATTANACCAGCAGCATCGAATATCACAAAGCATAATATATACCTATGCAAAATATTTGTAATATGTTTGGGTGAAACAACGGCAATAGGTAACATCATTGGAGCTAAATATTAGTACTTGGATGTTGATGATAATGTGGATGATGTCCGTTCATCAATTCAAAGCACTAGCCAAGGACCGGCAAGCATAGCGAACGGCTTGTTGTGTGAGCTTATTTAAAAATATTTATAAAAAAAATTGGGTAACAGTATATAATGTAGGCATGCAGCATCATGTATCATCCCATTGTCTACACATTCATAAGTTTAACTTCTAGTGAAGCGGATAAATAGGGCAGGGGCAATAGTAGCGAGTAATTTTGTATGAATGAAGAAGCAAAGATAGGAGGATGACGATGCACGTGGAAATAATTGAAATGGGAGGAGATTCCCAGTTTGAGCAGTTAGTGTGACAAAATTATAAATTTTCTTCAGCCCCATGCTCGTTGTACTGATAAATTCTGGAAATGCGAAATAAATTCTGAGGAGAATTGGCTAAATAACAGTGAAATTAATGAAAATTAAGACCAGATGTGATTTTATTTTTTATACGCGTACCTTGGTCTGTCGGTAGGTACATCTTTTTTCTCAATAACAGCAATAATAATAATAATAGATGCTGGCTTAAGTGGCGATGATGGTGGTGGTATGCATTTTGTTAGCAGAAGATCTCTGTTACGATTCCTTTCAAGATCACAGTGCACTGCACTACTGACTGCTGCTAGTCAAGCAGGCAGACCGAGTAATACTCTACTTCTTCTTCTTAGAGTATAGGAACATGAATGAGTATATATATTTATTCCCCCAAGTTTACTCACTCCTTGCCTTCTGCTGACTAAATTTCTCGCTTATGCTTCAGCAACGACGTCATCTTAATGAATGGACGAAGAAGCAGTTCAACTTCATTGTGACATTGTCTTTCTTTTACTACCAACCAAAAAAAAACTCAATGAATGAAAATACTTTAGTAGTTTCTAAGAATGCATACAGGCAGAATGGTAAAAAGGATATTTTAAATTAAGGAGTTCAATCTCCTTACTTAAATGAAACATTATAGGACCAAAATAAATATTTTTTCAAGTGATAACAAGGCCATGGTGGCACCTGGGTTATGTAATGTATGTAATGAGTCAATGAGTGAGACACGAAAAAATATTCATTGAAAAATGTTTGCCACGTATGGCTACAGGACAGTGAAATTATTTAAAGAATAAGTAAATTTGGTGCGCACTATTTTATATACTTACGCAATGTGATAGGTGTATGAGCATTATGAAATTGATACTACTGATGGTGTAAAATATTTTTTTCCCGGGAAAATTTCATGCAAGAACAGTATCGACTATCGACTAGTCTTGAAGCAATAATTAATTACCCTTGAAGGATGAGTCTATAAATCGTCAAAGTATTAAATTTCGTAGACAAGCTATAAAAAGTCTTAATATAGATATACGCAAGTTCTAGCTGCAAATAATTATATTTCAAGTGCTAATTTTTAAAAAATTACGTCATAATATGTGTTGCTCGAAACTGCTATCTCTACCTAGTTAATTGAGACTTTGAAAATGAACAATTATTGCATAAAAAACTCGGCTTTTGTATTGTGTTGCATGTAATTTATGTCATAAAAATAAAGCTTTACGTAGCTGATGTGAATCGAATAATACGTCTGACGTATTACGTCACTTGTTATTGTTAAAGTTAAAAAATCAGTTTCCTCCATAACTTCACCGGGGTATGAGATCGGGGGCTGAAAATCAATAGGGTTATCACTTATAACCTAAGGTATGTATCTGTGTACCAAATATTAAGATATGTGAGTACACCGTTCATGCTCTCAGACGGACCTCAGGTAATTCAATACTATAGCTGATTTCATCAGCTTTGTAATAACAAGTAAGCAGTAACGAAAAAAACATATATGCCACAGAGAAACTCTCTCAGAAATTTGAAAATAGGACTGCTGTGTCAGTATTTAAGTAACAACCCTCTGTTTTATTTACTTTTTCCACCAATATATTTTTGATGGATTTTGACGATGTAATAAATTTTTTCACTTTGGAATTCACCCATTTATGATGTGAACATACAAATAAATGCACACATAAACTACAGATTAACATAGGAAAATTATAAAGTAACTCTGGTCCTTAATAATAAATTTACAATGAATCTTTTAATGATTTTATTGGTTCTTCGTGCTAAAAAAGAATATACAATGCCAATCTTACGCAATAATAATTTAAAATTTACTAATCGAAATACAAATGTTACCAAAATATATGTCTTGCAATGCTGTAACCCTTTCCAAGTATATATTGGATCATATCTCCAGATATACGGTCACAAACATGACTAACCGTCTTCCTTACCAAATCAAGGCATATAGCTATAGCAATGTGCCAGATTCACCTAGCTTTGCATAATACGTATATATTTTTATATTAGGATCATGATAGCATCCACATATGTACATTTTAAGTAAAAGCCTCTCCTTTTATTAAAGGTTGCGCGTAACGCAAAACATTTTTATTAACACATGTCAGTCTGTATGTTTGCAATTATCTGCTCCCTTCACTCGAATTTCATCAAACCTGGCGGACACGTACCTTTGGTCAAGGTTACAAGCAATATTGATTTTCAGCATTTCAGCCACGGATGGGGAACAGTAATAATGTTTAAATCAGTGTTGATAGGTCGATTGAAAATGGACAAGCCAATGTCCAAAAATTCTTCCACTAACATTCAGAGTGAACGTGGAAATTTAAAATATTTTTGGTTTGAATGATGGAACGCCGTTGCTCAATAGTACTCATACTGTGTACTTCAAGCACCATTTTAGGACTGAAGGAAGGATCTAAAAATCCTTTCTCACAAGCAAAGTTATATTCTGACAAATTTCTTTGCATAGGCTAGTGGTACTACAACTTCGCATACGAGAAGATATCTGCCTCGCTAAGGTTGCTACCACACATAATAGTCCACCAAGATATATTCGCCCAGGATGCGACTATCCTTCAATTTCTAAACTGCAGTATTTACTTGCAGCATTACTGTAATTTTTATTTTGCGATTAAAGGTTCTACGGGGAAATTTTACACAAAATGTTATGATTTGTCAAAAGGATGTGTCATTTTTAACAATACAATTTGTGAATCCGACATTAAACATTAAACTTTCAAATCATTCATTGTATCAAGTCATCCTGCGTATCTTTCCTGTGAATTACTTAAACACATAAAATGAATTGCTTGTTTCTTTTGTTAGCATGGTTTCTAGGTGTATTACGAGAAGCATTCTAAATAAACTTTACACATTTTGAATGCAAGTTGAAGGTACAATATAACTTGTTTGCATCCCTGATGTTTTACGCGTTGGGTTCTTTCCTTGAGCGTATTTTTTTTATATCAGCTTGTCGTGTCAAATTTTAATCAGATTATGGATTGATTGATTTGCGCAGTCAAAATGGTAAAGCAAGCCAGCAAGCAATGGTAAAGGGAGTCAATATTGGAAGCGCTTCCTGTTGATGTCATCCACCCAAATCAACCCAAGATTCCAGCACATAAAAATTTTCTAGCATAGCTACACAAGTAACAGTGACTAAGTGTACTGCAAGCCTTATATATCATATAGCTATTAGATACATATGCACACAAACAAGAGTCATAAAACATTGCACTCCATTATGCTATGTACTTGACTGAATCTGATGAAGCTGCTACCACTTTTGAGAGTTACTTTTTTGACATGTATGCGTAACGTTTTTTGACAGAGTTGTGATTTTAGCTACTGATTTAGCCTTATTTATGTGCGACGGACTTTATGGTCTTTTAGTAATATATGGAATTTGAGGAATATTTATTTGACAATGGAGAAAGCAATGAAAATTTCAAAGTGAGATGACACGAACAAACTGTCAAACGTAACTTATGCTGCACTGAAATCCGCCATAAAAATTCCAATATTACCAAATGCGGTCTTGTTGGAATCAGAAGTGTAAATTTTGCGAAAAGGCGAATAAAAATGCTGCGCTACAATACTCGAAAGGAATTAAAGCTTGAAAGAGAGAGAGAGAGAGCATCTGAAGCTGAAGATCATTTAGTTGGTTGGTCCTCAAGCCACTAACCTTTATGTCGTCTACTGCAAATAACTTGACACATGTACCTTCTGTAGGTCTTTTGGACTTGCAACAGCAATGAATGAATACCATCAAAAAATACCATTCATGAACATGCATTTATTCTGGAATCTTTTTTTTAAAGACAACTCGCTTGGTGACGTCGGTAGGAAATTGCCCATCGCTATGTAGAAATGCTGGTGGTGGCGATACTGCAGGGCTACAGAGCTACAAATATGGCTTGAACAAAGATCCCCATCAATTATTTTTCTTAGCTGAATTTGACCATTCAAACTAATGCCCCAGGAGTTGTAACCATAAGTAAATAGCAAAAAGAATGAAATAGAAATAGGTGTTGTAAAGCGACACTATTTGTGTCAAAATAAACTATAACTCATATGCCTATGTAGTGTGCATAGTAGCCATTATGTGCTTGAGTGTGCAGTTGGAGAGAGAGTGGAAAAAGAGAAAGAATATTATCTTTATTTCAAAATTGAACTCACCTGGGAATTATGTAACATTTTTCAAACGTTTTTAACTCTGATCTCCGTCAATCTTATTATTACACAGAGAGAGGACTTGCTACGTGTCTTCAATGCTTTAAACACTTTGAACTGTATGTTAACATTACCAAACATAAAATATCACTTTTATGAACTTTACTAAAAAGGAAAAATGGCTAGTCATTTGCATGTTTTCTACTTTACCAGAGAGTAAATTACGTAGTAGTGTCTACTTACGTACGTACCAAAAGATTTTCTCGTGAGGACACTACCGTAACAATGCAAGCATGGGCCACATGAAAATATGGTCACTATTACTACTACTGCCACTACTACTACTTCTTTTTTTTTTTACTCAGAAATGCTTTAAATGCATCGCATTAAGGATGAACAGAGATGTGACAACAGGAACAAGTGGTTACTGTTCTTATGCAGAAATTATTTAAGATGGTTCAAAAATTGAGAGAGAAGAAAGGCTTCAAGTAAAAACATATGTAAAAGTTTGAAACAATAAGCAAACATATATACGCCATATATACAACTTGGGTTCATCATACAAGTTCTTACATTTGGTATTAAATCTATCAGAGTAAAATTAACTTGGACATATTTGAATCACATTCGTAAAAGAAGTTTTTTTTTGACATTCCTACTACAAAAGCAACATGATCATTTACTGTCGCTCTATGAATTCCTTTCCTTAACAGGCGAAAGAGTTTAGAAGGGGAACTGGTTCATTTTTTTCCATTTATTACACCAATGTCAAGTATGGTTGCTTTGTTAACCAAACCGTATACATAATAATACCTATGTATTATCTGCCGTACCTGGAGATGAGCTTCAAGGGCCGAGAAAACTTGTTTCCATTGAATATTGCACTGGAAATAAAAACGAGTAAAAATATAATAAGGAAAATTTTCATTATTCATGCTGGTGAACGTGGTGAAACAAGTATTAAAAAATATTGAGCTTATTTTGCTAGTCTATATCAAACACAATAACTTGTCAAATAAAATATCTTCCCATGTTGCTCGTATGTTATTGCTATACACATGTACATATTACATGCCGTCTACAATGGCTTCTAAATTGAATCCTCTGAATTTTATGTACCTGTTTGAAAAAATCTATTTTAGGATCCTTTGGTGAATAAGAACAGAGGGATTCTACGATGACAATGGATATCAATCAGCTTGTTTACTCGTATACATTAATTTCTTTTATGATGAAATTCCGCCGGAATTGGACTTCTATTGAGTAGCACTACTACTACTACTACTACTACTCTTCCCCTAAGTCACAAACTGTTTGAGTGGATAATGGATTACAGCATTATATGTGCATGTTTACATTTATGGACGTGAAAATTTATAATTTCATACTACAAATCTCATTGAAGTGTACATAATATAAAAAGAATTGCTGCGTAAATAGATCATAAAACATGTAGTTCCAAAAAGAGGCTTTGGTAACGGTGGAGTTGTTTGCCTCTGGTTTTATTTACAAATATAGTTTTATTTGTGATGCAAAAATATTATTTCGTATATCTGTCAATGATATGTGTCATTATTGCCATTGGGCATATTTCTCATATGACATATGAGCTGCTACTGTTTTAGTAACCACCATGGTGGACACTGGCTACTACTAACGATATCATCATCATGAATCAATTGCCCAATTATTTATAGCCCACAAAGTCTAGTCAAATGTTTACTTTGTGAGATGAGTTGATCTAAAAATAACGGTGTGAAACCGTGATTGACGTCAATTCTCGTCGTGTGTTCAAATGACTTGATTAACTTAACGGAACACCGTATGAGTTATATAATATAAAGCTGAAATCAAAATCAGAGCATAAAACATTTCATGCCGGGCATATAAATAGCATTGAAATATTTTGTTGTTGTATAAGAATACAGTTGCACGTAGCCCCTTGATGAATTTGTGAGCATTCTCATTAGCTATGCAGTACAATGGTTGATCCTTGATTTCTTTCCAATTTTACTACTTGTATTTTAAACCACAAAATAACTTTAATTAAATACCCTTATGTACAAAATATAAAAATCGAAATATTTAGTTTCATTGATTGTTTCTCTTTGTCCAAACGCATAATTAAATTAATTATAACGTTTAGTAGAAAGCAACCAGTTTATTAATTTTTTCGTTGAAGAATGTGGTAAGTTTGTGAGTTTCCCATATTGAATTGCCTCACATTGCAAATCAAATTACTCCCAATTTGTTATTGTTTAAACATTTTGTAGTCTAATAATTTCATTTTCATGGGTGTATGTAATTTTCACGAAATGATCCCATTAAATATACACCATGTATAAATATGTGTGCAACATGGGGTTAAAGATGTCATAATGTAGAAAAACGCAAAATGTCCCACAGCATAGCAGCAAATTGAGATATTGCTCATTTCCCTTTCTTCAGTATCACACATCATCATTATTGCTGTAATGCACGCACAAATAATCGCGTACTAAACAGCCGCATATTGCAAGAAAAAAGTGAAGCATAAACATTAAAACCGAGGATGAAGTGTTGGGTCTTAGCCGCTTTTCCTCTGTAACCTTTCTTTGGCGGAGTAAGCGTTGAGAACAGGAAGGAACTGGATTTAAGATCTTCCTTACATGTATTAAAAAATACAAGTTGTTTGTACTCAGTGTTTTCCCTGTTGACGTCGTGACACTCACCGGATACATTTAAGTAAAAGTGCAGCACGTAACTGCGTAGGCTTTCGCGTTACTACATAGAGCAATTTAATCATACTTCGCCAACGTACTCGTGTTCTTCATAGATTCATTGCTCTAATGAGCATTTTTTGCAACGTCCTTATTTTCTCTCTATTACTCAGTTAGATACCAAACTGTGGATTTGAACTGGTCTAAAAATCAATCGATTAAATTCGACTGTGAAACGGGTTAATTTTCCTTAGTTTTGGATCATACTGTCGAACTTCATATTTAAAAAAAAACGATCAAGAGAAAATCCAAATTCAGTTTGTTGTTAAAAACAACGTTACTTTATAAAGGAGACAAAAATTAGCCGGAGGTCTTTTAGGACAAGACAATTTCCCCGCATGCATGCATACTAAAATTAGTCACATGAAAGACAGCGCTACTGTTTAGAGGAAAGAAAGGAAAACGAAGAAGATAACGCAACCCATTTGATATAAAGACTTTGTCACTCGATAAAACCTTCCTCTTTTCTTCATTTCCACTTTCTTTCCATGTTGTTAGGTTAGTAGTAGCAGTGAAAGGAGAATACTGAATGATACCATCGATTATATAAAGATTTCAGCTGCAAGATTGAGACGAGAAGTGGCCATATGTCGGAAAACATCAATTCATGAACATATGTAACTTGTGCGTTTATTTTGAGAGCGTTACTCATGCATTTATATATGCATGCTACGTATACCACTAAAACTATCAATGCTCACTTTTTTATTCAAATATATAAAGATTACACGTATCACAAAAACGGCTACTGCAATGTTGCTAATGTTTATTATTATTGATCATATCAACTTCTTTTTTCTCACTTGTTGCTTATATGTATTATTTTTGTATGTGTCCTGGTTTAGTTTATTATTATTCAGACTTTATTGCAAACTCAAAAAACAAATGTACAAAAGTGATGACGTAGAGCAAGGAATTGGATGACATGAAAAATGCTAAACAATGAATGACAAAATGACACGAAAACTGTCCAAAATGACATAACGAATGACATTTTCTAACGAATTTAAGAACAGAAATACCGATAATTAATGTCAGAGTAATTGTTTTAAATTTGAATTCTACATTATTTCGCTCCGTTTCCACTTTTCTCTAAAGTTTGGTTTCCTAACTTATATTGCATCCGTCTAAAATGTACTTTTATCCACGATATTTTTGGTCATTTTTAATCCACAAGGATAAAATTGAAAAAAAATAACGAAAAATAACAAATATGACATAAAAGCGGCAATAAATGACATAAAACCGACAAATAATGGCAAAAAATCACAAAAATGGGCAAAAATGACATGGTCATATGACAAATGACAGGGAAGCTCAAAAAATGACAAAAATGATATTTTAATATGGAATTATTTGACTAGTTTTGACCTGATTCGTACGCAAACTAAGTTCTGGGTTACCATCTCCAAGCATGAATGAGATGAATTGTCATGCAAATCCGTGCTCTAGGATGAGTTCATATGTATGTAGATTGATAGGAGTAGTTATGATGACTATGACAGTTGGTCGGAGACATTTTCATTACAACAACAGTTTGCTACTTAAAAATCTAATTAAAAACAACGAATTAATTTTTAAGAATTTTTTAAGCAATCAGATTCCTATGACGAAATGCAATTACAAATTATTAAGGATCGTATAACGATCATTTATAAGATTGGAGATCAAATCTTTTGGCCGTGTGTTCGTATGTCCGCGCTATACAGGCCACATTTTTTATCGGATTTGGACCAAACTTGGCACATAGGTTCTTCACATGGCAGAATAGATCTGTATAATTTTCAGCGCTTTAAGTTCATGGCGCTGCCGCTAGGGGCACTAAAATCATAGAAAAGCTATAAACAGTCACTTATTTGCACCAAATTTTGGACAAACATACTAGAACACTGGTGCTTTAACCTAGTAGCATTAAGATCCATATTTTAATCGTTTAATAGAGTTTATGTAGTATTGAGAAGGAGATAATACAGCTCAAAATGCATATCTCACTGTTTCCCTATTCATGTCAGTGAGACCGTAATGTC
>JAHZNC010002700.1:0-12630 GCA_027744095.1 Zhuqinia jingwanae | reverse complement strand
AATATACTTTTTTGTTCATATATTAATGTTCATTCTGTGCACTTTGCACTAATTTCCAAGTTGGTATGTTTTTTTGGGTGTTAAGAAGTTGGTGCACGATTATACGATAATAATTTAACATACGTACATACCTTCTTGCATAATATATACTTATATTACTTTTTTAGATAGGTGCACAATTTATTGACCGCAGCTGCAAAGAAAAAAACTACCTATTCCCAAAGAAAACCGTGTTTGTATTTAGTTTGTAAATTAATGAGGCTAAAAAAGAAGATGAGAAGAAGAAGAAGAAGATGATGATGATGATAGGAGTAAAAGAAGAAAATATGTGGAATAAATTAAGACATAAGAAGACATACATACATACAAACATGTTTATACATAGATCAATTCTGAAATGTTGCAAGCGTGATTAAATCTGATGTATGAATGCAAAGCAGGCAAAGAGAGAGAAAGAGAGAGCAAAACTAGTCTCATGTTACTTTTCATTCTTTGTGACAGCAGCAGTAATAACAGCAGCTTTGATTTTTTTTGGTGAGAATGCCAACTTACTTGAAAAGAAAATGAAGTAATCTCGACAATGAAAAGGAAATTTTCTTCTTCTTGTAATGTACATATACTTGCATAATACTACATATAGCAGATCTGCTTTTCTTTCTAAAACACTGCTGATGAAGAAGCTATGTAAAAAAAGGACGTAAAGTAAAAAAATCTTACTCTATTTGCTTTTGGGAATTATAAGCAATGTCCTTTTCTCTCTCTCTCTGTGAGAACAAAACAAACTGTCTGTTTGTTTCTTCCCTGTTTGTATAATATGCATGTATACACGCACACACACACACTCTCTCTCTCTCTCTATTATATACTTAGAGGATACTTTTTTTTAAACTATTTGTACCATGAAAAAAGCTACTAGTACAGCCTGTCTGCTGGTCTTCTCTCTCTCTCTCTGTATGTCTGGTAGGAAAAATGAGTCTAAGTAGTGAACAAAGCTTGCTTAATTACCCAAAGCACGAAAAAAAACCTCGAGTAGAGTGCTTTACATTTGACTCCCTCACTCAACTCTCTCGCCTTCACTCTAACAATTTTTTTTCCTCCCTCACATCACAAAAGCAGCAGTGTAGTAGAGAGAAAACAAATAGGAAATGGGATACATACACAAAACTGCATTGCAACTGCTGCTGCTGTTAGATAGAAAAAACGCTCTTCATTTTTATATACGTAAAAATGTATGCATGCATTTAACGTGGATTTTTAGGGAGAAACGGTGAAGTGCTGATGATGGCATGAGATTAAAATGGGAAGAGGATTTTCTTTTTTTTCCTTCTTGCTTTATTTTTTTTCGAGAGTGTAGTTTGCTTTAAGTTATTATTACACACACATACATATATACTTTTCTATGTACTTAGATAGGTATATACAAAAGCATACAAAACGTAAAAGTAAACTACGCTGCTGCTGCTACTCTCCTCTCTCTTGCTCTTGTGTTCTTCGTCTCTGTTCACTCACATCACACACCACACAACAACTGCCACTTCATCCTTTTCCATCCATTCATTCAATTCATGTACTCCTACACACATATATATTCAAACCTTAAAAACCGAGAAAAAATATAGGTACATTTATTTAGATATACCTAAGTATAATATATATTTTTATATAGAAGGAATTTCTCCTCACTGGTGTGGTGTGGATTGAATGAAAACCACTAACGTTACCCTAATCAATGAATGAGGAGCCACTTGTCTTGTAATACATATCAGTGGAAAAGATCTACGAAGCCATAAGATACACATAGGTACATATATACATATTTGTATATACATATGTACATAGTCAATATAGCCATGCTGCCATTCTACTTCCAACTCTGGCACTCGGATACAATGAAAAAAAAAGAGTGGGGATTTTTTTTCGATCTTTCCCTTTTTGATTGGTGATGATGACTTGAGAAGGATGATGACGATGATGATGATGATACTGAGCTGAGCTACTACTACTTTGTTGATAAGTATTAAGGAAAAACAACAGGAATTAATACGCTGCTGCATATATACTGTCTAGTCAACAGTCACATTTCATTACATTATATATTTTTTTCTATCTTCAGGATAAAGTCGTCATCATCACTTTTTTCTCTTCACTCTACTACTCATCTGACTTGACTTGACTTATCGGAAAATATACACAAGGCTTTTGGGTAAACTCTAAGAAGATGACGTAATACTCATTTTTCTGACAAGCTACTTCCTATCATCTCTCTCTCTCACTCTCTCTCTCTCTCTGATCTTGATTATCATGATCGTCGTCATCATCAAATAAAAAAACTTCTCTTAAAGAAATTAAGTAGTCGGCTCGTTCTTTTTTTTCTAATTTCCCTCCTCGTCCGCACTTTTATTTTGATGATATTCTTAAAAAATGCTATTATTATATTAAATAAAGCTTGTGGGTTTTCCAATCTCCTTGTAAATAATCGACTTTTGACAAATTAGTTATATCCCAAACTAGGCAAAAAAATGGATTATAAATCTGATCAAGATGATGATGATGATGACTACATAAGTAAGTAGAGTGGTGTGTGTATAGTCATCCCTCGTTCGTGAGTAGTTCTCATTCATTCCATTCCAAAAAGTCACTTCATTCCTTTTTTTGGCTTTACTAATAATTTTATTTTCTCTCTCTCTCTCTCTGAGATTTTCATCTTGATTCACTACCGTACCGCAACGCCTCCGCCTTCCACCACCACCTTATTTCATTTCCTACTAATCTGACTGAGATCTTATATATTATGCGTCTTAGTAGTATGGTGTGCTATGCGGTATTGTGGGTATGCATATTATTATTATTATTACATGCACACAGATCCCATGTTTAATTTACCAAATGGGATTTTATCATTTTTTTTTCTTCTTCTTTCTTTCTGTTTTAGTTACTTTCTTCATTTCTTTCCTGTAGATTTAGCTAAAGATTTTTCTTCTTCTTAAAGCACTTAAGCTACAAGAAAGGAGAGAGAGAAAGTCTAAAAGTGCAAGTGGAAGGAAGGGAAGAAAAAACGGAACACCCAAGCAGTAATATACATAGTTGCTATATAGCAGCTGTAATAGTACAAATAGTAGCAGGATGAGTGTGGTAACAACAAAAAAAAGGAGGAAAAAATATTATTTATTATTCCTCTGATGCTTCTTTTCTTACTTTCTACTTTCATCCCATCATAATAGTAATAATACGTATAGGTATACTACTTATATATAGGTAGGCATATAATTTTTTTTCTATGAAATGAGCAAACATAATAAAGAAAAGGAAAAAAGGAATCCACCCACTTGTTCCATTAGTGTAACCGCATGTACTAAATAGTACACACAATAATAATAGCGACCAAAGTTCATATTGTACAACATCATGTGATTCTGTATTATTTACTTGTGTGTGGTTAATATATACAACCAACTTCTTGTACTATTATTGCATTAGGATTTTTTGTGGCACCATAATTTTTGTGTAAAGAGTAGAGAGAAAGAAAGAATGAGAGACAATCAATTTATTAGGTCCCAAAAAAGAATAATATACCGTAGCACGTGAATATATGTGGCAATATATGACCTAACACTAACCAGAAAGATATATTTTTGTCCCTTGTTCTTCTGTTTTATGACTTTTTCTTAAGTGACTATTCGAATCTTGTTTATCTGCTTTATTCACGTGACATACTATCACGTACAAAACTGGTGACCATAATATTTTAATTATACATATAGTGCAACTAATATTACGTGAATTACCATATTATTGTGTAATTGCCCACTTCATATCTTAGGTTTCAGCTTACTTCAATTCCAATTGGAACGTTAATAATGAATGAAAATGCCATTTAATTATATTTCGTTTCTAAACTGTCAATTTTTGGAAACAGATTCCCGTTTTCTTTCATATTTAAGTTTATGAACTCAATAATGGGATGATTTTGATGAGTGGGTTAAAAATATTGTATGCAAACAATCAAAAATCTTAAATTGATTTTCCTTCTTACAGGAAACATGTAAATGTTTCTACTGAATTGGTGTAAAATGTCATTTAATTTTTTTTAGTTTTTTTTTCATGTATAGGTAATAATATTGCGTTATCGTGCTTGTGTACGTTTTTGTATTTACAGTTCAAAAAAAATATAAATTGGTAAAAAAAGCAAGAGCGGATATTTAACTAGACGTTCGTTGCACGCCCACACGATATGTTCATTTTGTAACTCTGAAAAAAAACACTGCACACACCAACGTGCATAATACACACACGCTAATCCAAATTGTATACACAAATTATAATGTAAAAAAGGTAAATGGGAGTAGGAAAAAAATAGTACAAAAAAGAGAATAAGAAAAAAACGTCATCATTATATCGTTGTCGTCCTCGTCAACATCATTACCACTGCTGCTGCTGTTACTACTGCTGTTGATGTTGCTGCGATAAACGAGGAAACCTCTGGAAGCCTTATTACGTGTATTAACTGTTTTACGTGCTGCTGCTGATGGGGAATCACCATACGAAAATAAAGTAAAGTGTAAAAATATTGCTTACTCATGTTCATATATGTATGTCGTGTATTTAGATGTGCATAATATGTTATTATTATATTTAGATATAGCTATTCTTTGCAAGCTCAGCTCTCTCTCTCTCTCTCATTCCATTTATTACCGTTCAATGCTTTTAAGATGAAATCAAAATCACACCTACCATAAAAGGCGTATTTCATGGTTGACTCTTTTTTGTTTGATGTGTGCAGAGCATTCGGGTTTCTTTCTTTTAGTATTGAACAAATATGTATAATATGCATTTGTGTGTGTTGTAGAGTAGCGTGCTTATATGTTGGATATACAGTGGAATAAAAAATTATATATGGTAGTGTGAAAATTATTATTGCGTGAGCATGACCTTTTTTTTTATGTTTGATTGGCAAAAAGGGAATTGTTACGCTGACTTGTACTCGAAGGATATTATCGATTTTTTTACGATTATTCTGTCCTTTTTTGGTAGAATATAAAAAAGCATGTTGTTATATGCAGAGTATGTTTTTTTCCTAGAATTTTTTTTGTAGCTTTTAGAAATTGTTGTTCATGTTAAACTTTTGTGGTTTTACATGAGCATCATAATATAATGAGGGTAATATAGAGAGGTATGCATATGTATGTATAGAGCTTAAAAAACATTTTTGATGTGAGCTATTATAAGGTGCAAAAAAGGTATTTAATTATAAGGAAATGAGAGTATACTCACCTTAATATACAGTTATCCTTTCTTATCGTAAAAAATTAATCGGGTTTTTTTGTTATCTCAATCTCTTGTAACAGTATTTTGTTGGGTTTCACAAAAAAATCTTTTTTTAAACCGCTGCTGCTGCTGATTTCAACTTATTAGTTGGTATTGTCACTACCACAAATTAGAGCACTGGCACTGTCTTGTAAGTAAATTTAAATGTTGGATGTAAATTTGTCAGATTTTTTGTCTCAATTAGAAAGATGCTTGATTTAAAATTAGATGATTTTTTTTGGAGAGTAGGGGTTATTATAGTATATCCAAAGGTCCTTTTATTGAGCAGGGTGATTTCAACTAAATCTAGAAAATACACAAAAATAGTTATTATTGTTGTTTATTTTAAATTAAAATAAGATGGGAAAACAGCGAGTGATTTAAAATAATCATATGTAGATCAACGTTTCGACTTTATTCCGAAGTCCTCTTCAGGAGCAAATAACAATTATAAGAATAAAAGTTCATGCATAATTTGACTTGAGACATAAATGTTGGCGTTTTGTTGAGTTATGTGCCGTTTAATATAATTTACTATATACTTTTTGATCGCAAATTAGTGGTAGGTGTTACATTTGTACGTGTATGTGTATTTGTATGGTGATTGAATATGATGAGCAAGCATAATTTAAGATAATTACAATCATTGAGTTTATTTATCCGCACATTTACAATGTAAATAGGAAACAAGCTGCATATAATGCAACTACTTTCTGTAAAAATGCAACCACCTTCCGATTAGCCTTTAGAAATTTCACAGGGATTACCACCCATGCTTGTTTACCCCATACATCAATCTTTATACGGCATAAAAAATACTGAGATTTCAAAAAGGATAGTATGGTATTTATTTTGCATATGCATATCAATCTAAAAAAAAGTATATATTCATTATTTGGTGCATTTTCAAAATTCGAATATATTAACGTTTTGAAAATTTACGCGCAACACTTGTAAGGAATACAGAAAATGTAAATGTGATTACAAATCATCTTCATTTTATTATATCTGCATTATTTACATTGTGCAACCTGATACGACCAAATGAAAACGAAGAAATACATACATAGCTTACCTACATGAACAACATAAAGGGGAAAACCAGTAAAACTCCAAAAAAATGGGGATAAGCTATAATATTGTTTTTTCCATGCATTTTTGCCATTTATTTGGGATGCGTGCAAAAAAAATTTCATGATGTGTATAAGCAACAGTACATGAACAAGCACTGTGAATGTGTGCACCAGAAAGTAATTCAATATCTCTCGGTTGAGCAGTTTTGGGTTCTAACTTTAACTTTACAAAAAAATATATATAAAAATGGAATAATATATGTGTTCTACGCAGGAAAAAAATTGAGAATGAAACAGAAAATATATAACATAATACATATATATACGATATATATTATCACCATATTAAAATGTTCAATATTATGTGCACTTTATATATTTATGGCGTATTACACGCATGAATTCGGCCGTTCCCATTTCAAAGTTTCGTTCGTGTAACACAACATAATAATGTATCATTTGACAGACATGTGCTTCTCAAAAAAATATTATTACATGAGTGTAGAGTGTGTATGTGTGTATCCGTGTACACAGGATGTGCGGAGCAAACACACTCATTCAAGTAGTAGTAATATTGCAAAAGCCTCTGTATATACATATCTATTACGTAAAACTCTTCTCCGCTTCACAGAAGAATATTTCAGTGGGAAAAAATATGCGTGTGTAAATATGAATAGGTGGTATATATCTTTCTCTGCATAACATAAAGTTGTTACTTTTTGAGATATTTATGCATTTTTCAGAGTTATTTTTGGAAACTAGTTTCATCTCTCTTTGCATGCAAGCGCAAGCATTATGGTGCATTGAGTACACTAAAGTTTGTGTTATGTATTTGAGGAGGATAACAAGAAGAAGAAGAAGAAGACGGAGAGGAGGCAGCAATGCATAAAAAATATAGTCGAATGTCATTGAACGATGCGTTGAATGGAACAAATGAACGGGAAAATAAGAAGCAGAAGCAGAGGAGCATTCATGAAGCTGCTGCGTATTTAAGTTGATCAAAAAAAATTATATATTTTTTCATATGCTTCTTAATCCTCGCGTACAGAAATAAGTGGAGCTGCTCATTATTAAATCGATGATGATGATGATGACGATGATTTTTATATTAGAAAAAGGAAATCTGAATACTTTGAGATACTCATCGAGAGATGTGGTGATGCGATACTTGTGCACAATATTTTTTTGTAAACTGTGCACATAAAGTACGTTACATCATTTCCTTCTAGTCTAAATATTTGGTAAGCAATGCCAAGAATTTCTCGAAATATTCTGTTGAAAATTCAAACACATCCCATTTCCCTTAATTTGTTTGCTGTGTACAAGCATTAATTTTGTGTGAAAACATCAAGAAAATATTTTGCGGTTCTGGGAGACGTAAGCAGTAATTTAGCATCTTTTTTATATTTTCCCGAAAAAAATATATAATCATTTAACATCCAATGTATCCAATTGCCTTAAAATTATATGTAATGTGTGCGTAGTATACGCCGAGCCAACACGCTTACATTCACAACCGTCGGCCCAACACAAGAAACAAAAAACTTTGAAAAAAAGTACACGATTACTTTCGAGAATAATAGTGAATCCATCCATTTCATTCTTTCTATCTGTTTACCGGACAAAACTGTTATGGTTAAAGTCTACTGATTTGATCATCGGGAAAAGAAAAAAAACATAAAGACACAAGAACAGACCAGCGAAAGAAAAAAGGGAAAAATCTCTGTCCCTTTTTTTGCTTGTGCCAATGGCCGAAACATGAGACAAGTCAGTCAAGTACGCCAGCAGCGTCGTCGCGCATATAACTTTGGCAGTAACAAAGAAAAAACACACACGGTTAAAAGGAGAGCGAGAGAGCTATACATTTTTTTCTTTTGCACAAAATACACACAAGTTCATGGATATATAACTCGCCATAAAATATATAACAATTTCATGCAATTTCCAACATACATATGAGTATATATAGTGCATGTATGGATTTCATTTCTTTTCCAAGAAGCAAAAAAAATAACCTGTAAATAACCGTCGTCCTACTACAAAAACGCATCAGCGAATATATAAATGTACATATTATATACAACTATTTTTGCTTGTCTGCACACTCGACTCACTGAAACGACTACTGGCAGCCTTGAGCAAGCACGTTACACTTATTTTTACTGTTATCTTTATACACATCTATAACATCAGCTCAACACTATCACGACGACCACGACGATGATGATGATGACGTGTAGAATGCGTTTATATATATATATTATATATATCAAGTATAAGTATACATGTACAACAAGTGCATTTTGGTCTGTCTGTCTTTTTATATGGTACATAATATATACTTAATGGTGATCGCCTTTTTCCACTCGTCTCTCGCTCTCTCTCTCTCAAAGTTGCATATATGCACCCGTTCTTGTAAACATACCGAATAGACAGAAAAAAATGGTTTAGCTCAGTCAGCGTATATAGCTGAATGGATGGATATAAGATTTTTTGTCTTGTCGGTTTTTTGCTTGTCTTCTTTCTTCTCCTTTTTTCATCCTTACCGACCAAACTCATAATATGTACCTTTTTTTCCTCCCACAACAACAACAAAAATGGGTATATTTACACACATGTTATATATATTCTCTCCCGTTTCCTTTTTTTCTTCGTGTATAAGTGCAATTGTGCAATGAGAATCCATTTCTCTCTGGTTTTTACACAGAGCTGAGAGAGTCATGACATACTAAATGGGAAAGAAGAGTATAGTATGAGGAAAAAGATGAAAAGGGAAACTTTTTTTCCCTAGAATATTGACAAGACGTGCACATGCTACTCATGTTGTACGTCCGCCACCAACGTCCCCTTATAAAATGGACAGCTGTTATAAACTTACTACAACTACTACGCTTACTCTCTCTCTCTCTCTCTCTCTCTCTCTCGCTGTGTAACATGTATGTTAAGAGTTTATCAGAAAAAAGTTGATGTAAAAGAGAGAAAAATCTATACACCAAAAACCAATATTATCTATATATCTCTCTCTCCTCTCTACAAAAATAGTGTATGGTTGTGTGTGTACACTTTACACATAAAAAAGTGTATCGAATCATCATGCGTGTACGTACATGCATACCTACGCTTTATTCTGAATTCTATTTTATGACATATCAATATGATATGTGAATATATATGTCCTACCCATAAATTTATATGCATGCGTATCTGTATGTTGGTATGTTATACAAACCAAAAACATAACCATTTTTACCATATCATTCAGATAAAAGGATACAGGATCCCAACAGCTGTAACATTTTATATTTATGCATCCGACATTGTAGGTACATACGTACATATTTTTATACGACGATAGCCATTGAACTTGAAAGTGCAAAAATACATTACATGTATGAATATATTGTATATATATCTCAATGTACATAGGATCGTCAACCCAAAGAAAAAAAAGACGAAATGTATATAAAATCTAGTTCATTTTTTCTCTCTTCTACTTCTTCTTTTTTATATAAAGAATGCATCCCGTTACTCTCTTGTCTACTAGACATATAAACAAAAGACAGATACGGGAAATCGAATCAACCAAAACCAAATCCTTTTCTTCATTTATTCTCCTTCTGCCTTTTCCCTTTCTTTCTTCCCTTCCTTTCATCATCCTGTCTCTCTCTCTCTCTGTCTTTTTTTTCTGAATTAACTCAACTCCTTTTTTCTCTTAGTTTTTGCCTTCTTTTGTTTTTTGTGTATAACACCCTGAATGAAAAAACATATACTCGTGCTTACTCTTCGCTCTGTCTCTGATAAAGAAGAAGGAAAAACAAAAACAAAAACATGCGGTAAAAGAGAAGAAGAAAAAAATGTCAAAGAAAACGGTCATTTTCTTTTGGTTTGGTTCAGGTTTTTCTCTGGTGAGTGTCCAGTGTCATCTAATTGATTGCCACATACAAACACAAACAAGCTTCATTCATTCAAAAGAAAGCGGCAACAAAGAAGAAAAAAGGATGGACCAGTAAAGCGAGTTGTAGTGAAGGAAAGGATGCACCAGTAGAGAGAAAAAAAAATGCAGTAGCTTTCACAGTAAATCTTGGCACGACCACGACAGAGGACACACACACACTCACGGTCCTGGTCTGGTTTCTTTGGACAAAAAAATACAATCAAATCTCTCTTCTTTCTCTCTCTTCTTACTTTTGGTCTGAAGAAGAGAAAAATCTTATAATCAGAGAGAGAGAGAGAGAGAGAGAGAGCGGACCCAGCAACGTGCTCACAATTTTGGTTGGTGGTGTGTGGCTTAATAGCAACAAACACACCAGTCAACATACCACACCAACTTGCATGCCTTGCATACAATCATCTATCACCAGAAAACATACCAGGAAAAAAAAGAAACAAATAAGAAGGAATTCCAGAAGATGAAGAAGAAAATAGAAGTAGTAACCGGTTTTTTTTTGCTTCTGTAATCTTCTTGTGTAGTATATATGTACACATGTGTGTGTATATATATAGGCTTGTGTGTGTGTACACGCTTGTCTTTTAACTAATCCACAGGAAAAAATACTGCTCCCTTGTGATGTGGAGGAAAAAGACGAAGAAGACAGCAAGAAGAAAAAAACATCCTACAACCACATCACTAGCACGAGGAGTGGAAGAAAATGAATAAAACCAAGTAAATTGGTTGTTTTGTGTACTGACAACAAAAAACAACAGCTTCCTATATAGATTGATTATTTTGTATACCTAACACAGCGTTAATTGAAATGTGTTGTTTAAGCTGTTATTGGCAAGTTTCAACGACAAAAAAAAGACATTTTTATTTAGAAAACTAACGCACTACATGTAAGATGTTTCGTGCTTCGCTACTGATAGGTATTATAGAAATAGAAGAGGTTGCACAGCAAATAAAACAGGGTGTACAATTAGAAGAAAATCAGCGCACTTTTGTAGTAATTCATATAAATTATTCGATTAATTACTCTTGACAGGAGGAATGCAATGCGCGCAAAGAAGAAGATGTAGAAAACAGAAGATAATACACTGAAGATATTAGTGTGTGTTTGTAAAGAGATCCCTGTTTGTTTCTTCGTGTGTGTGTAAAGAAGAAAAGAACAAGAGTGATTAATGCACTGCTTATGTGCATATTTTTCTTGGATAAAATTCCCTATTCTTTCTTGTTGTTGTCAGTTGCTGCTGATTTTGATTTCAAGAAATGCAGAGGATTTTTTCCTGTATTATTCGTTATACAAAAAGAAGAAGAAAATTATTTAAATCAAGTTCACTATGTATATTTTTATATATGTATACCCACCACGTAAATAGTCGTTTTTGTAATTTGACAGGCTGCAAACAATAGAGAATTTAACAAAAAAAAAACAAGTGACAAATTTTTTCGGTAGATTCTTCAAAGAAAAAAATATATAATATGCACACAAAAAGAAGAAGAACAACACAAGTTCGGCATCTTTATCACGACTACAGTATTAAATGAGGGAACAATAGGAGCAGCAGAAGTTTAGTATAAATGAATGAGCAGAACAGATGTTGGAATTTTTTTCTAAATTATAGCCTTCAAGTTTTTTTTAACTGAGTGTAAAATAAATACTAAAAAAATAAAATAATGAGAACATGCCACTAGCTGAGAAACATGGTATACATGCGCACACAATTGCACACACACACACATTCCAATTTAATTGTGAAAGAAATCTCTTCAATGCGGTTGGTTAAATGGATTTGTCATGTCATTAATTTAAATTGCTAATTAACAGATCCAAATAAAAAAACACCCACTTACATAATATAAAAAAACGTTTTGCTCCTGCATTCTTTCGCGAGAAAATTATTTTGTCACAAATCCAAATAAAAAACTTGCTAAACGATCATTAAAAATCTGTTAAACGCTACTTAATAGCTCAAATATTTTTCCACAACACATAAACACGTTGTCGTCCACAATTAGCACTTCACCTTTTTTTATTATCGTATAAATTATTAGCAAATATAAACAGTTAATTTTCTGAATAAAAATCACTGCTTGAAAAAATGTATGTGTACATATTAAAATCCAGGGTTTATTATTTATTCATGTTATTTTGAAAATGCGATGATAATGATAATAAATCCATTCACAGGTTTCAATTTTCACATGCTAGTCCACGTGAAAATAATGCATTGATAGATATGTATGCATAGACACACACGAACACTGCACTACTTGCTTTCTTTTTTCAATCGTCCACTTCCAAAAGTTCCATAATAC
>JAHZNC010002699.1:0-14960 GCA_027744095.1 Zhuqinia jingwanae | reverse complement strand
CTAGAGGTCCAGGGCGATGATGAGGGGAGGTGGCTAGGAGGAGTGGTCGTATCCACTTTGAATTTATCAGCGTCATTAGTACCAAGAGATGGCGGTGGAGCTAATTCCACCAGTGTGATTGGATTGTCAGGTGCAGAGGTGGATGAATTCTCCTCAGGGGTCAAATCATTAGCAGATAAATCCGCCTCAAAAGCCGCTTCCATGGAAGGAAATAATGTGGACAACTGACTTTGGACTGTGGAGTAGGATTGGGAAGTGTCTGGGGGTTGATTTTCTGTTGAGAGGTTTTCAGGAGGTGTAGGTGGGGTAGTGGAATTATTCACCCGGGACGTGGTCGTAGTCGTAACAACCACTGCCGTGTGAAAAATGGAACCGTGTAGCAACGCTGTCAGCGGGGGATCATTTTTATCATCAACGCCTTTATTGGGGGAGGATGTGAGGTTTGCCGAATTCCCCTCCGGGGTTGCTAAATCTTGTTTTGTATTACAAAAAACTATAAAATTGTAATCACAGTTTTTAAATATTGTTTGAGAAGCTATTAAAGAGTATTTAAATTATCTGAATATACTTACCATTAGGTACATACCTCAACACTAGAAAAATTAGAGCAAGGAGTAAAGCTATTACTATCACGACCAAAATAAACCTTTTAATTAACCGCATTCTCCTGTCAAAGTTAAATGCGTTATTTGGATCGATCAAATCCGAGTTATAGCCTGGCCGACAGGTTTTATGGAAATATGTCTCGATTTGGGTTATCGAGCAGCCCATTTTGATTTCGATTTAAAATCTCTTGACGAAAAAAATGAAGTAATGCTCTAGGTTTTGCCACATTTTTACAACAAGAAAGAAGGGATATCATAGCAATGATGCCTATTACAAATCTAAAGTAGAAAGAGTTTAGAGTCAGAGGAAATGCTCACATTTAATCAACATTATGATTTTGTACACAACTTTTACTCAAATTTTTACACTTTGATTTACATTGTAGAGTAGAGTTGTATTTCACTGCCAACCCAAAAAATCCTTTACATTTTGAATAAACTCGTTTCATTTGCAAATAAGTTCAAGCTAACAAATCTAATAATTAAGGTGACGCTAAAGCTGACTAAGGACAATATGCTAATGATGATATCACGTTCAAGACGAGATGAAGCTGAGTAGACTTTTTTATATAGTTTTCTTGAACAATCTAGTGGCTGCAGTGTATCCATGATGTATTGTATGACATGCATATTATGTTACCTCTACAACTTTGCTCTGATGTTAGTACAGAGTACAGAGGCAAACTGCTGACCAAATCATCATGACCCGAGTTAGATCAAGGGTAAGTGCAAGTTAATTTAACCATTTATTCGCAGGGTTTCGACTTAATCATGTTGCATGAATAAAATGAAATTAAAAATAAATTATTGGCGTTTTCATAATTTTTTATTATAAAATTATAAAAATTATGGTAGCTGTAGACTAGACCTCTTGATCAGCCAGCCAAATCGCATAAGTCCCCTAGGGAACGAAGGTAACGCATTTAAGTCCGTTATAAAATAATATGATGATTGATAGATTATTCGGGTCCTTATCATCAAGAACTATTAAAAAGGAACGTTTATCGGTTTGGAGAAAGCTCTGACAAAAGATTACGAGATCAACGGATTTCAAGCAAAAAAAACAGTGTTCTTACAACGAGGTATCCATAACAAAAGGACAGAGACAACATTACATAGTCAACCGGTGTTGCTGAGTCCACAATGTGGACTCCACATGCTAGGATATCTCTAAATCATCAATATCATCTTCAGCAGCTGATCTCACTACTCCATCCATCCATTTGTCATTAATAAGATAGAAGAAGGATAGAGAACAAGAACATCATTTTTATTATTATGATGATCATCATTTTCATCATCATGTAGCATCACGTTTTTGGATTGATGCTACATTCAACATTGTACTTTAAAACTAATAATAACAATAATGAAGAACGGGTTAAAAAGAGAAGAGACAACTAGCACGCCAGCAGCACTAGCACAAGTGGAGAGTGGAGACAGACACGCCAGCACCAGACATACTTGCTCGTTTGCTGCTAGGGTCTCTGCGCATCACCTCTCCATTCCAACCTTGAACACAGTTAATGATTCAATCATCTTGCCAAATCATCTAATTTAAAACTCTGTTGTATGCGTCCAAATTTTAACAAGGGTAAAAACGGTGTGTGTTTTTAAAATGTTGCTATCAAAGTATACGCGTGTAGTTTAATAACAGTGCATAGTTTAGTTTTTCTCTGTGTGTGTAAATGAAGGGGCTAAATAAATGAACCATTTTATTAACTTCAAGTCAGACCAAGCTTATTGAGCATTTCTTTAAAAGTGCAGGTGAGCAATTAGAATTACTACCATTATTGCATAGCAGTATTACAGTATTACATTATAACGTCAAACTTCCAAAAAGTTCGCTTACTATCTTACTCCATGTGCAAATGCACGATGTATCAAGCATGCTAATATTGTGATAGTTGAATTAATTGAAGAATACTAATCATAGTAAAACAGGCACTGTTCGGGGAGGAGAAATGTTTTAAAGCTTTTTCTTTTCTTACTAAATTGAGTTATTTACAAATCATCAACTAATTTTTGACCTATCCTAACTATTACTAACTATTATTAGAGAATGTAGTGTATATTATATTATGCACACTTTAAATCTAAATGCATACAAGTATCAGGCTGCTGAAATAAGTGGCTGTACCATAATAGAAGATTACCTTGATTTAAAAAATGATGCTTTGATACAGATGCACTTGTAGTGTTTTGTTATATAAAAATATATATGTCATGGGCTGATGATGCTGCTGCTACTCTTGTGTGACCTTTGACCTCTGTCGTCGTAGTACGTGATACATTGCAATAACATAGTATGTTGTAGAGTATGTTGAATGTTGATAGTGTGCCCCCAAACATTATTTCACTTCAATTTGAATGGACAAGCATGTGTATTTTTAATCTCAAGATATTTTATTTTATTTTCCTCCTGGCACAAGATTGCATGTGCTAATGTGGATCTGTCTTGTTCTCTTGCTACTTGTTATATAAAAAAAATTGTCAGATTCCATTGGCTCCATTCACACAAAATATATTTTATTCGTTTTTTAATGGTTTTATTATTATTATTACATTATCATCGCTAAAATATTACCAAGTGTTGTTGGTGTGTGTGTGGAAAAAAAAGGGCTGAGTTGTTGGGGCAAACAAGGTAAACAAATGCACGAGAGGAGGAGAGAACATGTAATAATAATAATAAACGAATTTTTTGAGTTGCCATGTCCCCTCTGATGATTTGGTTGTTTCTTTTTGCTCATGGATTGAGTGCATGATTATTTTTTTTAAAGAATTAAACATATGTGTCGCAATCACTAAGAAAGAATGTAGTTATTGGTCTTGCTGGTGACCAAAGTGAGAATAAAATGAGTCCCAGGATTTTGGATAGATTTTGTAACATTGCTGGAGTTTTAAATTAAGTTAACATTATTATTAGTATGTGGGGTTCATCGCCTTCCGACTCCGTTTTACAAGATTATCATAGTATCACATTAGACCTTGAAATCGAAACGAATGCTTTTTACAGGGGAAAACCTTGCGGCGGAGGGGAAGAAGACATGAGGAGTAGAACTAATTCCGGTGTCCGGTTGGACTACTATCAGCGGCTCTTATACAAAACGATTTTGTGTTATCAGGCAAGCTACATAAATTCAAAAAATAATTATTCAAAATTTAAAATGCTGCTTGGGTAATGTTTAAAATATTGCAAATATAAATATTTAATATTGATTTTCTTCGTGTTGCTAATAATCCTGTTTTTTTTTCAGGCATGTTAATCGTATTACAAATTACAAATAAAGTATCATGATTTCGAATGCATAGAGGCATATGACTTTTAATCATTTTTTTGTAGGGAAGAATAGCAAGCTGAGTTTATCTGGTAGACAATCCCGGGATGTCGGTATTCTCTGTACAAGTAAATTGTATGCGCTTCAGGATAAGATTTTAGCATTTACGCCTCAGGTAATTACAATAATTTAATTGAAAAACACATTTTAAACTTTATGGTCCCATTTCAAAACACAGTATCTCGTGTAGAAATAGTTTTTGTAGTTGCTCGTGTTGAATTTTGAATAGATTTTTGTAGCAAAATTTGCCTTTTCCTTTTATATTTTTGTCTCCAAAATTACATTGTAATTTGTAAGCAGGATATATATTATTTTTATTTCTTAAAATATCTATTAAATCAAATCATGCAAATTATTATTATGTTTTTTATTATTTTATTTATTATTATTGTGTATTATGGTTACGATGCGGATACTTGTTCACAGCTAATGGATCCACAGCGCTTTTACATTGCGTCAGATTATGAGCTCATGATCGACAACTTCAAAAACGAGCTGAACTTTCTTAAGTCTTCCTGGCAAAATGTGCTGGGCCGACCTTTGGTTGTCTTTACTTTCAGACACGTGCATTTAGGTTGGAAAACTATTTACCAAACTGATACTTATCAATTTATTGATTACTATTTTGATTATGATTTTTTTTATATGAAAAAGTTTATGATTTTGTTTAAAAAAATGTTTGTAAATATTCTTCTTATTATTATTATTGCAACAATTGTTGGAGTTGTCTCAAGCTAGTCGCTTGCTTTTGAAAATTAATTTTCTAGTGGCTGCATGCCTATTTATATTTTATGTTACTTGCTCATCTGGGCTAAAAGATTGGGAAACTTATATTTATTTATATTTTGTTTAAAAAAAATGAATGCATGTGCGGGATTTTATTATTACGTCTGTATATATGATGATTTGTTGAATGGTTTTGTCTGGTTAACCAAATGTCGATTATGTGCAAATGACACTGTAGGCCTTCTGACAAAATATGAACGTAGTAGTCCAATTCCAAAGTATTTCCCAATCAACCATATTTTTGTTTTCGTTGTGATTTTTCCCTGGACAGAGTTTTGACTTGGAGGAAAATTACTTGATGTATGACGATCAAGTTATGGCCTATAATTTCGTCAATGACTTGGCTTTTCTTACTAATAACTGGAGATCTTTTCTGGGCAGACCTACGGTTGTGGTTACCTTTAACTCCAATTTATTACGAGGTAAATCAACAACAACAAACATTTAATTAACATTTTAGAAGAAAAAAATACGTACAACAAATAGTTAGAAATTGTAATACTAAACCCTGTCTTTGTGCACTTCTGCCGTTGTAAATATGTTATTTATATAATATTTTACTTATTAGGTATTTACATTGTTACATGACATGACTTTGTGTTGTCTGGGGTCGTGTGCAATTGTTCTAGCTATATATCTATCTGTGTCTGAGTATATACGTGGGCAATGTCCACGTTGCATGCTTTTCCACTCTCCTTGTCTTGTTAGCCGTCTTGCTATAGTTACAATTAGAAAGGAAAACTCCAGCAATTCGCAATAATAAATTGGAGAATTGAAGTAACTCCTTCAAATGGAAATTTTGGATGAGCAAATTAAAAACCCTTTTAGCAGTCAAGTTACGCTACACATATGTATGTGTGTGCACGTGCAAATTTTGCACTGCAAATGTGTGTGTGTGTTTGTGTGCGTGTATCAATGTGAATGTGAATAAATATTTTTGTAGAGGATGGGAAAGTACCCATGTCGATTATCACAACGATCAAGAAGCTGAGGAGCGGATACACGGTGGGCACCAGAGTCACGTTGGGTTTTCTCCAGGATTTCCTCAGCACGTCTTGCATTACTAATTTGAGTTTTCTGGGGAGTGTGGAAGATGGGATACCGGAAAGTAAGTGGAGATGATAACATGTACAATGTACATTGTACATCATGTAATGATGGTGATGAGGCAAGTTAAATATGAACTTGCTTTGGACTTTCTTAGAACTCCATCCAGAAGTTCAGGAGTACTTGGAAGAGCAACTCCAAAAGTCCTTTTCGTACAAGCTAAAGAACCCGGTTGCCCCCAGAAATAAGGTGGGTGGAGGAAGATACTCTAAAAAACCGAATCCGGGACGACGAATGTCTTTAAAGGGAACCATTAAAAGGACCAGATCTATTTATCGAGGTGAGCCAAAGGAAGCAAACCAAAAAAATTTTTTTTAGTAAAACAATAAATTGTGAGGAAATACATATATATGGCGTGTTTGTTTCCTTTACTTATTTGCAGAAAGTTTTGTGGTAGAAGACACGAGCACAGCATGGAGGGAATCGAACCGTCGTATCACCCCACCCATCACAGTTGTAACGCCATCCAGCTCCGTAGCAAGCCCTGATCAGTCATCCACAGTGTCACTGCGTCGCACCCCCTCCCCAGTGGAACCCTCTAAAATCAGTACCCCTGCACAACCCTTGTGGGCTCCAAAATTACAAGCGTCCGGTCGCCAGCGTCTCCAGTCGGAGTCTCAATTTGAAAACACAGAAATTGACGAGCTAATCACGATGCTGAGGGACACGGACTCTTTGGAGGAGCAAGGAGACATACTCCACTATCTGGTGACATCCCACGGTCTGGAGTTCATCACTGGCGTGGATGACAACAATGTGGAAGTGAAAGTGAGAGACCTGCTCAAAGGGGTGTACGACAAGGCTTGCCAGCAAAAGCTGTGGGGTTTGGTGAGACACACGGCAGGGATGCTAGGGAAAAGGGTAGAAGATCTGGCTAAAGCTGTTACGGATTTGCTGGTGCGTCAGAAGCAAGTTACTGTGGGCATGCCTCCGCACCACGAGAAAACGATTACTGGTCCTTTGCCTGAGGTTGAGTTGAGACAGTTGATTCACGCAGCTTACGGGGATGATGAGAGCACGGCAATGCTAACACAAGAACTGTTAGTCTACCTCGCAATGTTCATCAGGACAGAGCCCCACTTATTTTTGGAAATGCTGAGACTTCGGGTGGGCCTAATCATTCAAGTCATGGCTACCGAGTTGGCTAGGACACTCAAATGCGGAGGAGATGATGCCTCGGATTATCTCTTGAATTTAAGTCCTTTCGAGATGAAGAATTTGCTCTATCACATTATGAGTGGAAAGGAGTTTGCTGTTAGTACATCCATGTGTAAGTCTCATTATCACCATCAAAACAAATCCCCCTTCTACATACCAATAATCAGTATAGGTATCCATTTCCCATTTTTTCTATTTTTTAGCGACACGAAGCGGTTTTAGCAGCTACAGCCATTCGGTCATAACCACAGCATCCACAAAAGTGAGCAAGGCACATATTGACACACTATTCTGCCGAGAAATGGACCAAATGGAAGCGGAAAAGCAGCAAGGCCAGTGGCTCAGGAGAAGGAGACTTGATGGCGCACTGAACCGTGTGCCCAGAGGATTTTACCCCAGGGTTTGGGCTATACTTGAGCGGGTAAATTTTTCATAATTGTAATTTCTTTTAAGCAATATAGCAGATTGTGATGCGTCACTTTAATTTTACTCGCATTTCGTGTTATTATATTCCAGTGTCAAGGGTTGGCAATAAACGGGAAGGTCCTCTCTACAAATCTTACACAAGAGATGACTTCCGGTGAGCTCAAGTTTGCCCTCCGAGTGGAAGCCGTTCTAAACACGATATCCCAGCCAGAGTACCGACAGCTTGTAGTTGAGGCCCTGATGGTACTCACTTTGGTGGTGGAACACAATCTGACAAACTACTTGGGTGACATTCTGTACGTGGAGCAGTTGGCCCACACCGCCAACTCGATATTCCTGCAGGATCAGGTCAAAGTCAACGGAGATGCAACCCTTTGCTGCGCCAAAGATAAGATGGAAGGTGGTGCAGGTCTTCCCATTGCCGGCCCTGTTGTAGGTCCTATAACTGAGGTTGGTTCTGTGGGTATAGGTGCTGGAGGCGTATGCAGCAGCAGCCCTACCACAGATTCTGCTGGAGGTCTTCTGTGTGGTGGAGCTGCTCACATTTGCCAGCATTTTTACGACAGTGCTCCTTCCGGTTGTTACGGGACAATGACCTATCTAGTCCGAGCTGTCGCTCAAACTCTTCACTGTCTTCCCAAGGATGGCCAGATAGATTGCAACATTGCATAGTAGGAAAGCAAGGAATCTCACAAATTCAGCTGAAGTCAACTGATTGTATGCCAACTTTGTTTCTAAAAGATACTTGTTTCTTCTTCTCCACGAGGAATTTTCTTTAAAAACAACATTATTATTTTTCGCCAAAAATAATAATGTCGTCGTCGTCGTAATCGTAACGCAGAGCTTTTAGCGGTAGGAGTAGAGCGTCATCGTTAGGTTAGCTTAACAGTTGTTTTAACTTTCCTCTTTTATTCAATCACACAAAAAATTGCCTATTTTAGATATTCAGCGAATATGAAAAGTGAAATAATAATAAAAAAACAAGTGAAACATGAGATCATAATATAATTTGAAATTGTATCCTTCATTGGCACTGTCTGTCTGTATTTGCTCTATATTATTTAACCAAGTCACGTATTCCAAGGGGAAATAATACCATCCACCACCACGATACCATATTGCTTTCATGTTTTCAATCCTTCCATATGTATGATATATATTATGATGAATCATCATACAAAGAAGTTCTCTGATTACACTTTACACACATACAGCACCACCAGCACTGCGGCGGCTATAGTATTTAGTTTCAACGGAAATGCTTATTGTGGAAGCCTGCAAAAGGCCTAGCGGAGAGAAATCTCCTGGGGGACGTCAATAAAAAGGCATGCCATGCAACAGGCCGTGTAACATATTACACCACTTGATACATACATCATATTCATTTCAAGACTTCGGCTGGTCATTTTTTTTTTGCATTGGCGTTGCCGTTTTTCACCCTGCCTTAGTCCAATACTCAAAGGACTCATTACTACTTAAATGCCAAAAATGGTTTTTACACGGAATACAAGACAAACGTGGGATTGGCATATTATTTATTTGGAAAATCTGGAACATCCATGAAACAGATGTGCTTGCTGAAATTCTACCCGTTGTACTGGGGCTGCTGATCAAACACACCACATGACATTATGCTAAAAGAAAAAAATAGAAATGCGGCATAGACCAAAAGTACAAACGTCTACTACAACGCATGCATGCTCCAAATTCAAATGTACATTCAAATGCCTTTCCAATTCCCAAATTAGGTTTAAAAAAATACTAGCATGACCCTCATCATCATGTATACAAAACAAAGGGAGGGTAACATAACAGGGTAAAAATTCATAACGAAAAATGCATAAAAATGCATCCTGCTCATTTTCTCATTTCATGACAAATTGTGTGAATGAAGAGTGAAGAGATGCTTTTTGGTAAAACGGGGTTTGCTAATAAAAAAGGTGCATTGAATCTGTAATGCCTGATTTGCATTCGAACAATTTCACTCATTTCAACAAATGTTGCCAAAATTTATATTTGAATATGCATGTAGTAGTGACGTAGGACGTAGCTCTGTTATTTGATTACATGCTTACATGTGGTATAGTATATGGACTGAGACGTCAAGTTACAATGTTACAAAGTCACAGCAATTATCAATCATCATCATCATTGAATCATCACGAAAGCTGTTCCTGGTCACAGCTCACTTTATCAATGGAATATAGAAGTGTATAAGGGTAGAAACATGACTCTATCGGTATTGTCTTAGTCATCAAATTGTACAATTGGAGGTGCTCATTTATGGCAATTCCATTTTTGCATACAAATGCATGATAGATAATAGAGATAGACGTCTTCTCGATTGAATTGGTGAAAAAAAATCATGAGGAAGATATGTGTATTATGCACATAGTACAAAGAGAAGCGACAAAAAGTCAGGCTGCTGTCATCACAATTGTAAAATTATATATACGGCTTTTTACATGGCTTAGTAACCCCAGCTCACAGCATAGATCATCCCAGCAAGCTATATATGACTTGCGATCTTGTTTCTGTAAACATGCATTTGAGTTTGAAATAAAGAATCAATAATAATAATATATTATTGCAGACGGACAGGGTGACCTGTGACATATTGTTTGTACGCGTTTCTAAATCTCATTGTATGAATTTAATTACTTATCACGATCATTCAAAATACCTGTAAAATGACTCTATTTTTCGCATTGTTTAGGCCTTACATATTGTTTGTTGGAAAGCCCTTCAAGGCAAAATTTTATTATTTTTGAGTATACGTATGATATCACTTTTGTTGAGGAATGCTACCAGAAATCCAGTGAGCTTTCTTTGAAGGTAGGATCGCTCAATCAAACAAGGGCATGTTCAAAAACTTTCATATTATTATGTCGGTCCATGACAGCATGCTGGAATGACGCTTGCCGTGTGCGCTACTGAAAAAAAGTCGAGCTGCTTGCTGAAGTGACTTTGCTAAATGTGCTAAGGATCCAGCCATTTAAAATATAGATTTATTTATGAGTTTTATTTTATGATGATGCATTCTGTACTCACAAAGTATGTAACATTTTCATTTTTTTTGCACAATATGATAAAATTGTAAGAGTGCAACAACAACAACAACGACGGGTGCATACGTTACATTATTATTGCATTATTTTGTGCAGTTTGTGCGCTACACTACAACACTCCATCATAGAAGCATGGCAAGCATTTCACTTTTCGCCAACCTTCTTCGCCTTTCATGTTGAGTACTACAGTCTTCTTAACATAAACTTGATACTCATATACACAATAAACAAAACATACTCTCATGCTGTATCCTTATTTATTACCATCTTTCATTTTTTTGTTTAAAAAACATGATATACTATATACTACATTTTACATGCAATAATGATACAAGGTAGAGAGTCTGTTCTCTGTCGTGCTAAAAAAAATATTAAGGCAATATCAAATCATGAACCTTATGCTTTTATTTGTTGGTAAAAATGCATTACTATATTCAAGCGAGAGAGCGGAGGAACGTGGACACGTTCAAGAAGAGTACGGATTATTATTTAGGATTTTTTTTAGCATGTTGTTGGATGGGAGTAGAGTGAGCAAGTGGGAATAGTGGGATCATTTGTGCGTGTGCTCTTCAAGTAGCAAGTTGACTCTGAGTTGAGCTGCTGCTATGCTCAGCTCAACCCTTCTCTCTTTTTTTTCTGCTGTGCTGCTCTTTTGCATTTCATTGAATGAAGCAAAGCAAAGCAATAATATAGTGTTCTCAGATTTACTGACTCTGTCTGTGTACTACTTTACTTTTAGTAGTTACATATTGTGTGTGTGGTAGTGGAGTGCTGTGTATTACACATGTGTAGGTGGCCTATCGTATATCACACAAAAGTACGCTCGTAGTAATCTTACGTACATTTTCCACACACACAAAAAAAAGCAAAAGGGGAAAGGAACTAGTAAAAAAAAGTACTTTGATATAATATAATAGTTGGTAAAACTCCGAAGAAATAAACCGGATGATGATTTGGCGATATGACTCTGTGATGTCGACTGTCGACTCTGCTGCTAGTACAAAAATCAGTACAGTAGAGTAAATGTAGTAGTGTGGTGGTATGTGTGTGCTTGTGCTCTACTACCATAATATATAACGTACAAGTTTTTACACACTGGGCACACGTCAACATAATATATTATAATACACACACTTTTACTGTATAATAATAATAATAGTATACAAATATCTCAGTCTCCTACTCTCATATGTCCATTAGCATTGCATTTTACACACAATTGCAAGTCAAGTGAGCAGCAGAAACAGCATACAGTTTTTTCGGCAGAGTGTGTGTGTGAGAGTCAAGTGTCCCTGTGTGCCTTTTACCTTGTACAATAACAACATCATCAAACTCGACGTTTTATTTTTGTGTAAACAAAACAGTTGGTGGAAGGTAATATTTCCATCGTTTTTTTAGTGTAGGATCCTCGTCCTCCCTCTCCTTCATCCAATCCTTAGTTATTTTCCACATTTTAAAATAATTATTCCGTTATAATTTACAATCCCCTTCCGAGAACTCCACGGCTTTTTTTAATGTTTATAATCCACAAATCGGTTAGTTGTGACATTATTATTATCAGTGTTTTTTTTTTAAATATTCAAAATAAGGTACGTATATTGGTAACATTGATTGAAGAACAATTACATACATTGAAAGTCGGTAGTTTTAGGGGACTCTTCGCTAGAAATTAAATTTTTTTTCAACTGCCTGGACGATTTAATTGAATTGAGGCTTTTGGAGTCTTCTCCATTTACCTTTGAAATTGTGAAATCGTGGTGGGCAACTCATTTATCCTAACGTGACCTTAATTTATCCTGCACCCAACTTTTAGTATATTGCAATTAGCTATATAGTTTTTGCCTCTTTTAAATCTTTTAAACGCAACTCTGTGAACTGTTATGTGAGGAGGACATTCATGAAGCTCAACAACACAACGCGTCATCGTCATCGCCTTTCTCCATTGCCTTTTCCCTAGATCACTGTAAATACCATTATTATTATTACAGTTTAAAGCAGAGCCCTGTAATTTTTGTGCTAAATTAACAGTTACGTACATAGGATTTTGGGGGACTATATTGACAATCATTACCGAGTTTGTGTAAGAAACAAGTTACCGCAAAGTGTGTCCATCGTATTATTATTTTTTGTTTTTAACAAACTTGCAATTCGCTGTAATATTCGCCGTGAATAAATTGCAAATTGCAGAGAGGAACTCGCCAAAATTAAATTGAATTACTAAATGCTGGCTGGTGTGTCTCCTCCTTTCATACCAACAACAAATACTGAAATTCAGAGTAGAGATTTTTTCACAGTTTTCCAAATACCTTTAAGCGTACTTTCAAAAAGAAGGATAACAATAGTAACATTCCTAATGGTTAACTACTCAGTTGATATATTTCTGAAGTTGTGAATTTATAGCTAAGAAAAACACTAAACTAATTGCAAATTGTGTTATTTCACTTGTAACGCCAATATTTGCCTTGTCTTAGTGAAAGAATCAGCAAATAAATTGACAAAAAAAACACAAGTTGAAGGACCTAGAGAGCGTTGTTATTATTAATTATTCACTTTACAAGTACACTGTAATTACTACCAGAATAAGACAACTACAGAAAAGTACGACCTATATTCTTCTTCTTTAAAAAAAAACTTTTAATGGTGATATAAATAATAGCTACTAAATACATACGTCGGCCGCCGAAATACAATATTTTACAACATTTTATTATTGTACAACGTTTGGAAAGCAAGTGTTCATATGCAGTATGATACTTGCATTAAAATTATGTAAAAAAGGCAGTCTAAGATTTTAAAAAAAATCAGGCTATTTTAATACCGGAACTAAACTGCAATTAACAATTTGCCGAAGCAAATTGTCCAGCATTTCTGTGCAAGTCTACAAAACAATCCAAAAAAAAAAACGTGTTGCCTTTTAGTATAAAAAAAATTTACATTAAAAAAAAGTTTTAAAGTGATTCAACAAAAATAAAATCAACAAATTTTATACTGTGTGGATGCTGTCAGGGACAACGTTATAAAATGGGATGACTTGTAATTTCAAAATTAATCCACAGGTGCTGACGTAAGTTTCTTAAATAATTAAAATTGCTGCAATTCTTTATTATTATTATTTAACGGAAGACGATGTTTGAAATGGTTTATATCATAAAAAAGGATATATATATGTATACCTATATTCATGCATGTAATTCATTTCATTCTTATTTATTCTTTTCGAAAGTTTTCAAAAAAAAACATGGTTTGGATAGGTATGCGTACTATGATATGATATGATTCTCGCCTTGATGATGATTGCTAAAAAAATATTTATGCAATTCATCATCCAATTCACCCACGCATTGCATTCTTCATCCTTTTCGTTTTCTGTTGAAGGTCGTTTCTTGACACTGCGCATATAGCGGTAATAATGATAATATTTATAATGGCTCGCTTGTTTTTTTAACGTCTTTTTTTTTTTAAATTTCACGAACTATGTGATCCCTTTTATTTTTGTAGAAAGTTTTTCAATCACTCAGACTCAAAAACATCATATTTCAATTGCATATGTAGCATCATTATAATTTACTTTTTTCAAATATTATATCGCGAAAAATATTTGCTATTCTCAGAGTGCTACAACTATATTCTTTTGCAACAATCATTTCTCTTCATTGGCAAAGAAGGTACTATTTCTAATAGATGAAATGAGTTGGAAAATTGAAAAGTCATGAAATAAAAATAAATTTCATTTCATTGGCAGCAAGTTTTTTTTTAATGTCCAAAGGATATTGTTAGGTTTTAAGCGCTTGCTTGTGCGATGTACTTTTTTATGATTCTTATTCAAAACTTTTAGCAGTAGTACAACAAATGAGAACGGATCATCGGGTTAAATAAATTGAGGCCAATTGCCAGCTCTGTTTTCTCCGAGAAAGAGTGAAGGCGGAAAACTGGCTGGTTTTTTTTTTACTGGATGGTGCATACTAAAGATAATAATAATTATAATTGCTCTAAAGTCATCTTATATCTAATGATATGGAGCTCTCTAAATGCTAGCCTGAAACTTTTGTACATGACTTTTATGAAGTATGACAAGTGGAAATTTCCAGCACAGCACATGCACTATGCACACGTTGCTAGATATTGATAACGACTTGCAGAGATGTACAACAGCAGCAGTTTTCTTGATGCAAGAGCATGGAGGAAGAAGGCACCTAAATTTACCGGACACTTTCTTTTGATAAAGTACAGCCGCAGTAATAATATATCAAAATTTACTGTGTGTGGGTGGGGGTGAGCATGAGCGCCTGTGCGTGCATGTCCATATCGTACTTTTTGCAATGTTTTCTGGTTTTCATATTTATTTGAGCTTTTTGTGACGATATCACATCAGGGTGTAGAAAGAAAGGCTATGTATTTTTCTTGATTTGCCCTCATAATATTTGCCGAAAATGGATTTGTCATATTGACATTGACACGAGGAGCTTCAACAT
>JAHZNC010002698.1:0-10377 GCA_027744095.1 Zhuqinia jingwanae | reverse complement strand
ATTCACATTAGAACTACTAGTGGCAGGGATATCAATATTTATTTAATTAATTAAATGAATGCGAGTATCAAGCTATATATTTACGCGCAAATTCTTCCTAATACCAAAACGGAGTAGCTTTATTATATGGTAGCGTGCACTGTGAAATTAGCATAATAGCATAATATTGATTCAGTTGAGGTTCACCTGATCAACTTTTCATGTTCTGAAAGCGTCGAGTGATATTTACGTTTAGGTATGTAATGCTACGTATACATATATAGCGTCCCTGATCATACTATCCAGCAGTTATTTTCTTGAACACTTTGTTTAGATGGCCTCCACCGAAAAACTACAAAATCAATAATATGTTCCATGCTTTGTTGCAAACATCAGACCAGTTGTTTATAATCGAAAAAACACAGTGCTTTGTATTTGGAAACTAATTGTAACTTGTATTCCGAATGGCAGAAATTAAAACATAACATATAAATGCAAAACGCGTGCAGCTATATACGCTTTTACTAACTTTAATCTCAGGGTTATGGTCGACTGGAATAGAACAAAATTGTTCGCTTTGCTGGTAAGTAATTAATTTGCTTCCGCCATTTTCTTTCACTTGATAAGCGAATAGGGTTTCCGGTAAAACATTTTACACATTCAAATTATTTTATTTTGTTCATGTGATTATATAAATCTTTTGGTTTATATATTTTTCCACAGTAAAAATAATTTCACAGTAATAAGGGAAAACTAGAAAAAGTTTTGGTCACGACTCGTGTGGCGGACCAAACTTACGATTTAGAAACCCATAAAACGATACACAAATTAAATAAGTTTTGTCGTTTGTTCATTTTAGATTATACGTTTCATTGTTTGAACACTTAATAAATTCATCGTATACTCAATGCTTACATATAGGTATGTATATTTTCGTACTTTAAATGAAGTTGTATAGGTTCTTATCAGTAAAATGTAAGCAGTTTTGTACAATTTTGTCAAGAGTTTAGTATCAATAGAATCATTATTATTGTTAATCCTTTTTATAAATCGATATATTTGATAGAAAAGAGTATTTGCACCTCTAAACTCGAAGTGGATGCAAAGCAATTGAATAATATTTTATATTTTGTAGCACACACAACATAACACAGTTGTTTCACGAAATATTTAAGCTTAAAGTGTGTAGATATTCGTAAACATTCGCACGTCGAAGCAATACGATAATTTTGAAACATGGATAGTGTACGCGTAAGAGGAACATATATACATATCCACGCGCGAGATTTTAAAGATATAACACAATCAAATGAATTGCATGACACAATAGCGAGAAATAATACTCATTTACATTTTCGAAAAAGAGTTGTTGTTTTTTTTATACTAAAAACCGCGCATGACTTGTAGTAAGCTTGAATTGAAAAGTTATTGTGCTTCTTTTACAGCAGGATTCTAACATGGGTCGCGGATACTATTATCAAGGAAATAGCAACAATAATGGAATGGGTCGTGGAATGGCTATGCCTGGAGGTGGACCAGCTCCACCTGATAATAATAGCGGTCGTATGTCCTCAAATGGCTCGTACTCCCTTCTTCCCAACAAATACTCGCTAGCTGGGCGGCCAGTTGGAAATGGTAACATGCAGCACGCTGGAATGGGAATGGGAGGAGATCAAATGATGTCCACTCATCACATGCCCGGAGGAAACTTTGATTATCCATATGCCAGCATGGGAATGGATGAAATTGATAGTTCATCTATGAATGCATGCGACCCTTACGATCCGAATGGATCTTTACGTGCGCCGTCGCGTGCAAAAATGACGCCATTACAACCGGTGCACAACTTGAGAGATAAATATTTTTCGACGGGTCGTCCGAATATGAAACAGACATATTCAGATGAAGACGACGGAGGCATTATTATTAACCCATCTGAGTCATCTGCTAGCTCCGATGAGGAAGAGGACATTCATTCGCCAACAGCAATGAAAGCAGATCCGGCGATGAAGGCAGATAGACGAGGGATTCAAATTAACAGTAAATCTTTGCCAAGATCTAACAAACCCAAAGAGTCCCGAAAGTCTGGGAAAACGCCAAAGTCCTCGAAGCACTCGCTTAAAAAGGGACAGAAGGATGGAAAGGCTGTTAACGGCACTGCAGGTGAACCCGACAAGGTGGAGCAAATTGTTAATAGACTTCAACAAGAGTATCAAGTCTATAGACTTGAATTGGATCAAACAGGACCATCACCGGAGGAGCTGGCAGCATCTAAAAAGAAACGTGGCGAGCTGGACAGTGCTGGATCTAACTCCAGGGACTCTGGTGTAAGTATTGGGGCTGGAAGTGTTGCGAGTGTTCACTCGGTAGGTGTGCATATTTGTATATTTGCTTTAGCTTCTTGCTTTTTTTTCTTTGAATGGATGAGATATCATGCATACTACTATTATTGGGTTGGTGAGACATGTCATAGTAATGAGTTTCTTCAAAAACTTTCATATGAAATGCAGCCATCAATGGAACAAAAGCATTCTCAGAAGTCAGCGGGAGAAGTAGAAAACACCAGTAATCCAGCTGAAAGCAATCCTACTAGTAACGCAATCAATAACGATAAAATACAACAACTCCACTGGAAAGAAAGATGGCACAGAACGCACCTCAAAGAGAAAGTCGTCATTGAAGTCTGTGAAAAAGTCCGGAGCTTCCAACACGAAGGTAGTTCAACATGCCATTGATGGGGACGATGGACTCTCCCGTAACTGGAAAAGCACTCCAGACGTAGCTTCAATAACGGATGATTATGATCCACGCATGTCAAACTATCGGTAAGCAAAATTAGCATGTTCTATATTGTTTCCATTAAAATACATAAAACGTACCGATTTCATGTTTAAATATGAAATGAGGGCAACCACCACTATATAGAGAATAGTATTATACAATCAACAATACACACTTTAATATTTTACCTTAAAATGTACTTGGTTGCATGTGATGCACCTTTTGTGGGAGCCAAAATTCCCGTTTCTGTCATACAATTCGTTTTTCACTTTCCTCACATTAAAACATATATCATATATCATTGTATGCATCAAAGAAATTACTTCACTCATGTTGCTATTCTCCGTGTGTATACTCATCCAGCGTAGCGCATGAATACAATTATTTTGAAAGTGAAAATGACATTTTTCCCAGGCATCTAATTTGAACGGTGTTCACCTGAGTATTTAGATCTCCCATCGTTTAAAAAAAACGAAAGTAAATTGAAGAGCAAAGGCTGTACAACTTTTTATTCAATATCATTTATATACATTCCTACCTGTACCTGACAATAAATGGTAAACAACTTCCGATCCTATAGATATTGTATTTTCTATAGAAGTTTACACTACTATTCGTTTTCCATTTTTGGTATAGGAAAATTAAAAACCGAGCCCAACTACCGTATACACAAACAGGATAACAGCTTTCTTTTCCTTTTAGAAGCTTTTTTTAACGGAAAACCATGACATGACATAACACATTTTTCATCATTTATTTACGTTGATCTATAAATTGTCCGCATTGCCTTTGTAGTTTGGTCATTATAAATATGTGAGTGTGACTATATTAAGGTTCACTCACAAAAAAATGCAATTTTTCGTACCCGACACACAATAACTCAAGCCAGCAAGAATATCTAATAAGAGAGGTGAAAGGCATGAGTAACCTCATTAAAAAGACAGTGAGGAATCACATTCATAATGCATGGTATGGCGTGTATTTTTCAATTCTCATTCTGTGCGTCCTCTTCAAAACACTAAACTTTTCTCCTTTTTTATAGTAAAAATGAAACGCTACTGAATTGTCTCTGTAGTTTAGTTTGATTTTTGCAACCGACGGACTAGAATGAATGCTGGAAAGTGGAAACCTTTCGAGTTTTGTGAATTACCCAAGTGGATAATATGTAAAAACAACAAACTACTTTGTGTTGTGATTTCCAATGACGCAGTTGGGCGGTTATTCTGTGTAGTCGTATTGTTTTTGTGATGTTTTAATTATTATTTTTCTCTCTCAAGTGGTTGCCTTTTATATTATGTGTATAGCAAAGTAATAGTTCATTATGTGTTTTGAATGTTGTTACTTCAAATTTTTCCCACTACCCAAGCTAAAAACAGAGGACAGTAGGGAGTCGGTGAAAGTTACTACACCTGTGATTGAATTCCATCCAATTAGTGAGCAGGAACAATTGTTTGCAAAGAAACTCCGTTGGATTCCGCCTTTACAGTATAATATCGATAATAACAACGATAACAATAATATACCCAACGGCAATACAATAAAGAGTATTTCACTGGAGGAGAGTCCTTCACCAGAAAAGAAAGTCGATACAAAAAATGGGAGTAGAAGTAGCAGGTACCCAAAAACTCATCAACAAAACGTAACATAAACACAATATATGCCATGCATAATCAAGAATTTCTTGCGTTGTCATTTCACGTTGTTGAATAAAATTATGTCCTTCAAATTCAAACACAAAAACATAATATATTGTGCAATTTGGTTAGACCATGCGTATATTGCATTGCCCAACAAAGAATTTATTACTTGATTGGAAGCAAAATAATTTTGTTACAAGTTCTAGATTTGATCATATATGTACATATATGACACTTTTATACGAAGTGTGAAATCATGTTTTTGTTGTTTTCCTGGCTTCCTAGGAATTTCTCCTTGATCCTAATGTGTTTACAAGTGGGTATTTACGAGAAAACAAAAATTCACTTTCATACAATGATCAGCCATATTATGTTAGTCGATATGAATAATAATAAAAATATGAGAAATGCCTACATGTGTGCCTTGTTACTTCGAAAATAAAGGACGCATGGTAGCAATTTCGTAACAAATCATCCATTGTATAAAGATTTTTACGCGTTTTTACGTGCCCCGTCTCGTGTTTTATATACAAATGATATCGACATAACCATACCATACCAATAATTCATATTATTAAAAGAAAGCGAAAGTATTATGGCATGTTGTATAATCAACGTGCTTTTTGCACAAACACAAAAACGAAGGAAAGTAGTAAACAATTTCATTGCCACTTGGGAATGTGTGTGGGGTGTGAAAAATCCGTTTCAACACAAGTACACAAATGCCGCAGGGGTTGGCTTGGCCTACCAAGGAATTTTGATAGTATGAAGGACTTTTGATTACACAACGCGTGATTTGCCACTGCGTACATAATACGTACACACAAAAGGTCACACATAATAACATATTTAACTTTTTTATGCGTGCTCCAGTCTCCAACAACCAACAACCTGCGAGTTTTTAAAATGCGTATTTGTGTGCATATTATCCTTATTCTACTTCCGAGAGTGCAAGTAAAAAGTAGGCTAATTGGTATACAGGTATATTTTTTTTAAAGCGTGTTGATATTCAAAATTAAGATTGTACGTATAAAAAGCGGAGAAATATATTTTTAGAATTTAATTTTTTCATCTTGTAAAGTAGAAAACAAACAAGAGGTAAAAATGTAACGCACCTATATATAAACGCTGCAGTGTGCTGTCCTTGTGCTTTTTATAGTTTATGTGTAGCGTTGTTTTTATGTTTCTGGATAATTATCAGAAAGGTCATTTCACGTTCAATGGGGAGTACTTAAACCTTACTACTTATGTGACTTCCCGCATTGAAAGGTGCAAAGTCTATATAGTTTTTTTTTCTGGACTCTTATCCCTAAAAAATGCAATTAAATCAGCAGGGTGATTGGCGATTTTAATCTATACTCATGACTTTTTACTTGAAAGCTGCCCTGTTATTTAGCTATCTGACCTGACGTAATCGGGAACGAATAGAAGTATATTTTTCCATTAATCATTTGTGTCCAGTGCTTATGTTCTAATTCCCTCGTTCAACAATGCAATCAAAAAATGATTTATGGAAGTTTCAGAGTGAACGATTTTTATCGGCACAATAGGACTAAAATCCTTAATAAATATGGTTGGTAGAAGGTTTAACTGTGTATTTATTGGGAAATTCATGAATTACTATTGCGTTGGCACAAGGGAAAATGCTGTAGTTAAAAAACTTTTACGTAGAATTCCAATACAGTTACGAAAAGAGAAAGGGTTGTTAGCACGCAAGATCAAAATACCGCCCGCACACACGTACATAAATAGCTATACGCGGTATTTTTTCATATACTAATATGTAGGAAATCTCATTCAGAAAAAATCTGCTTGACGTTAATAAGCAATGCAACTCACTTGATTAATCGGTTATGCAAATTCAGCAATAAAATTCTCTAATGATTTTTATTCCATCATCAAAGCAAGTAAATAATAACAATTTATCTCAACATTCATAACTGTAGCTTCATTTACAACATCAACGCAAAGTTACTTGGCTTTTACCGGTTTCCTCAAGTACAAACTTCCTAAGTCACGATGAATTTCATTAAGCCTGTATATCAGTACTGCGGAAGTAATATGCTGGGGTCTGATAAAATCGAAAAAAAGTTTCGCAGGGAAATTCTTAGTAATCTCAGTAGTTCGTGCAAGTCTTCAGAGAAAGGACGAATTCAAGGATAAAACGTACGTAGAAAACCACAAAATTCCTTACAATTTCACAAGCTGATACATAGCATGGAGTTAATCGAAATATCAAAGGTTGCAAACTATTATTCAGCACCATTTGTTTTAATAAACAATACAAAGTCATAAATACATATACCTACATACTTTCAAGGTTTAAACACTCAAACAGACTAATAACCCGTGTAAATAGTTCTGTTCTGAAGGTTGAGCGGCATTATATATATATATCCACGATCCACGATATAATTTCCACATACAAATGTTCAAATCTGTAGTTAAAAGTGTTTTCAATTTCATACACTACTCATTTATCATTTACTTGTTTGTGCACATAAATCACGTTCAAGAAATTTGAATTTTAAATTCACATTTGACATACACAAATGAATATGACGTAACCAGCCATTAATATTAATTCTAGAAATGATAGTGGAGTATTTAATTTTTAATTTACATATGAGGTATATTAGCGTCAATTAGCACTAGCACGATTTAAAAGTGTGTATTCTTTCATGTACAGCCGTATGTCTACAGAGCACGGTATCGGCGGCGCTGAGAATCATGACATGATTAACTCATCTCCATACCACTCCACATCAAATCTCGGTGGAGCAGGGGATGGTTTCATGACACTGCATAGGAAACCAGTATTGGCTGGACGAAGACAGTCCATGACCAGGCCCCAGGACGATTTAGAAAGACAATTAGCTATGATTCCTAGTCAACAACAGACTGGCCGATCCTCTCGACTGGACTATCATCAACATCAGCATCCTCGATATCAACATGGGTTTCAGAATGGCTACGGTGGAATACCCGCAGCAGGGTTGGGTCTCCTACAGCATGATGCTGATCGTGATCATTTCCATCGCGTCAACTCAATGCTGGACATGGACAAAGCACCATCTCGAGAAAGTTCAGCGGGTTCTGGAAACACATATTCTCTTCTACAGCACGATTCACTGCATCAGTCCTCCCTATCCTCACATCATTTAAGATCATCAAAATCAACTGGTAACCTCCTTGGTGTTGACGACATGTACGGTGGAATGGGAGGACGAGGTAATTCCTACTATGAGATTATGGATCACCCTGGGTCTCCTTCAAGGCGAATGTCACATAGTCGACTAGCTCACCATCATCCATTAGTAGACTTGGGAAATTCGACTGACGACATGGAATTTCCAATGACTCCCCAATCAGAAAGTTCTTCCAATACTCTGCCGAAACAGAGTAGGGGCATGGTCACAGGAAGAATGAACTCGAAGATTGTTCCCAAGAAAATTTATAAAGGGTAACAATTCTATTAACTTTTCGTTTTACAAATTTTTTTGCATGTTGCTATTACGTGATTTGTTTGCTATTATGCTATGAAGTTTGATACCTTCAACTACACCCACACTACTTCACACTATGCGGGGGTAGACGTCTATAGTTTTACCGCATTTTGTGTGTCTGTATATAGCTCGTTTCGAGAGGTGAACGCTCGAGGCAAAGCTGGAAACATGGCAGGAATGAATGCGGAACTTTTTGCTCATGATCTAAAGCCTGTTACCTCCCCAAAACATGCTTTACCCGCAGCTCTCTTACAAGTTCAGGCATCAGACTGGTGAGTTAACGAAAGGACATTCAATATTTTCTTTCTTCTTTGTTTCTTGTAGCTTTTGTTGTACTGCTATTATTAGTCAATAAAGTTGAGACTTTCTTGATTACTGCCACGCGCTTTCCTTTTTTTCTCTTGTCGTTAGTAATTTTTCGTTTCTAGAAAATATACCTATATGTATATCTAGTAAACGCGTTTGTTTGGTGTAATCAGATATTTATCAAAATAAGTATTAACAATTCGAAAAATTATAATTCATATATATTTGCTCAGCAAATAGAATATAATTTTGGCGATGATTCATTCACATATCCCAAATAATAGGGAAACAAACGTTGACGGGTTTCGACAACTTGTACGCCTGGCACGGCACCACCCAGAATTCATCAGATCTGACCTTCACAACGTCAACATGAATGCAATGAGACATGTTATGAATTTACGAACTCAAGTGTGTCGTTCCGCAATATTATTCCTCAGAGAACTTTTTATGAACCTCGGAAAGGCGATGGAACACGTAATGCACCGATTCATATAATTTCAGTTTTGCTTTCATATGCACTAAAAATCTACGCGACATTCTATTACGGAAGTGATTTACAATTAGGCGACTTTTCTCGTACGTGGAAACACCCACACATGTCGCCATTAACTGTTTGTTTATGATTATTTGTGCAGGACTCGGAGAGGATTGCAGAGAAACTTTTAGATAAGGCAGCAGACACGAACAAATTCATTCGGGAGGATAGTAGCAAATCACTTGAAGCACTAGTTTTACACGTTAGCCCAGCAAAAGCGCTTACGTGTTTGGATTTATATGGAACTAGGTGGGAGTTCTTTCTTATCTTCATACCGGGCATAACAAATGAATAATGGAATTTTACTTCCGAAATGAAACTTGCGTCATTTGAAATTTTATGTTTTGCTTGTTGTAATCTCCAGACATAGGAATCCCGCGGTGCGATGCATGACAGCCAGGATGACAACCAAATTGATTGAGAAAATGGGAGCAGATAGGTGTCTCAGCGAAGTACCTGAGAGATTACTACCTATGCTATGCAAATTCTTGCAAGAGGGAAGTTTAGATACAAGGTATGAAAACGGAAATATTTTTTTCATCCATAACGCACTAAACGCAGAAACATTCAAATACTGTCATATCATTTGTAGAGTTTAATGTTTTATTAATAAATCATTTTAATATCATTTAATTACCCTCTCTTATTTAGGATGTCAGCTAAGTTGGGTTTCTCAGTTTTGATGGAAAGCTCATCTTTTGACACACAACTCAAGAGGCACGTCCAGGCTGACACGCTTCGTCACGTTCAGAAGGCTATGAAAGCCATCACAACCAAATCGTAAGCAGCAGCTTTTCTACCACTATAGGCGCTATTATCATCTTTTCCAGGAATTACACTTGCATCTAAATACCTAGATGGAGAATGGTAATTCTAGTTTTAAAAATTGCTAAGTATTGTATAATTTTGTTAGGTAAATTTACTTCAATACATACATAATTGTAAATGTGTACGAAGTGGAAGGTCAAAGGTGTGATTATTCTAATTGATTTGAAACACATTGTGGGGTAACGTGAGACCCGAATTGGTATATTTGGTAAGGGTATTCTATAATAATATACGGTAATTGTACGGTAACAATTATAATAATAATAATTATTGTTATTATTAAAATATAATTGAAGCTGTGTGTAAAATATAAGTACATATTTTCATTTGAAAACTATTTCCAAACATTTATTTTATTACACCCGACCCTGGGCTAACGGAGCAAAATTGAAAATACCTTTTGTAAATGTCATGCAGTGACCACCGCACTAATGCACTATCGTCCTATACTTTAATCTCATCTATTTTCCGCAAATGGCATATTAAAATTTGATTGTTCGTATTGAAATTCTTGAGCCTCTAAGTTATGATAATTAATACGTTCCAGATTTCATATGAAGATTAAAATACCACATTAAGTATCCTGAGGGAAAACTGTAACACGAAGGATGAATGATTGTGTGATTTAGGAAATAGAGAATGTAAATACATAGCTGCACGAATTCATACATGGGAAGTAATTCATACTTTTAATCCTGCGGAAGGTAAGGGAAAATGTTTTTAAAAAATTGTATTTACATATAATTAGGGCATCGATGACTCGCACTTTTATATTTTTTAAAGAATATGTAGAGAAAGAACC
>JAHZNC010002697.1:0-12042 GCA_027744095.1 Zhuqinia jingwanae | reverse complement strand
TAAGTATCACTTAAACTCTCGCGAGATGAAAAACCAACAAAAAACAAGTACCTTGTAATCACAAAGCTTATGGTTTGTAAACAACCAAACCTCAAATTTTCTCTCCATATACAAGACGCAATAATATATGTAGGTTTATAATAATAATCCAACTTTAACTAGTAAAAAAGAAATTTGTTAAGGGACTACGGTACGCGTACGGCACACAGGAGTATTAAAAAAAGAATAGTTTTATTTTAATACCTGCGCAACCTCCACTCACAAAAGTATAAAATATACTCATTTATTCAACCATTTCAATCCTGGTCGGTTCAATAAGTAGTACATGTATAACAAGAAGAAAAAAAGAAAGAACGTCAAACGTGATGCTTTAACCGTTCCTAACGATTTCTAGAAACACCTCGAAACCTCTTTTTAAAATCCTTTGAAACCCTATCCCTTCCTATTAAAACAGTCATTTTTCATCAAAAAAAAAGAGAACTCTAACTCCACTGATTTTCTCTGATGCTAAAAATGTGTGGCAGGCAGGAAGCATTCTTTTGATGTAACATCAGATCAATATAAATTATACCTATATAACATATATTTAAGCAGAACTCAAAAAAAGAGCGCGTAGGTAAAATGATGATGACTGTGTGCTGCATACAACACACACACACGACGACGACGGCCTAAAAGTAATCACTTCAAATTCACTATTTCTATTTCTATTTTCCTTCTCTCTTTTATTCTGTGATTTTTAAATATAAACCAAATTCAAACTGACAGAGTTTAACCCATGAAAAAGGTGTATATTATCATTATTATTATATCTACACTCTTGACGAGTGTAATCAAGAAAGCAGCGATGCTTTATACTTAAAATGTAAACAAGTACAAATATGTATATCCAATCTTCTTGTGAAGTATTGTAGGTATATATTATAACAAGCGTACATGCATTTTATATGTATACCGATATATATTATTCTCAATTTTTTTAATAGTATGCTGCTGGTTGAAAGACACTTGAAAAAGTAGGCATAACACCACCAGTGCTTCTCATCCGTTGCGGCCGACCGGCACCTGCCTTACACTGTGTGAGAGTGAGCGCAACCCTTCATTTTAATCATAATCTTCATTTTTTTAACCAGCAGCACATGGTAAATCATTAAAATATTGCTGCCACAAGCATATATTTCGTCCAAATAAAATTAGGCAGAGCAGAGAAAAGAAGGAAAAGAGGATCGATACAAAAACGTCGAGTGGATATTGGATATGATGATGAGGATAGAGAACAGTATAATATTTAATTCCATCCACAACTACCATGATCGTCAGCAGAACGGTAGTCAAGTCAAGTCAGTCGTCAGCAGAAGCATTCCAAAATTTTCTTCTCCTTCTATTTTTTAACCCCGCAACAGCACATCCGCCACTTTTCCAAAAAAAATGTGTATTTTTTAGTGTATTGGGTACCATTAAAAGCAAGTCTTATAATAGGTACATATACATACATACCCTCCACTTCGTCAACCACAGCGGAACAATATAGGTATTATGTATATCATTGCATAATAATAAGTCGCTCATATAAATATATTCCTTTTTTTCAAAAGGCAATCTAATTCAATACTTCTTGTCCTTCTCCTCCTCACATAGCATAATTTTGGTGTGCTGTTAGTTACTACTCCAATTTGCGTGAACTGGAAGATGATATGAAGCTACACAACTTGTTTTTCAACTCGGTATTTTTTAACATGCATCCAATGATTATGGCTATATTGATATTTATCCGAATTGCACATTACGGAAGCATTTAAACATTGCTTTCCATTCGATGAAAATAAAATATCTTTTGCAATCCTCATTACAGCTTGCACATATACAAATTACACTTTAGTCTGGTGGAGTGGTTACATACGGGAACAGGACTTGTATATGCAAAGCACAAGAAAAAGGAATAAAAAAGTATTACGTTGGCTGTTTTCTCTCTTTAGAATATCCATATTCACATTGACAAAAGAAAAAAGCCGGAAAGATCGATCCCTCATTAATTACCGACAGAATATTACACTGTTCAGCTCCAGTTCCGCTCATCTCATGCATGTATGTATGCATGCATGCTTGAATTGAAGTAAAGTCAGTCAGTCAGACTGCTTTATTTCTTCAATTCAACCCTTTTCCCCTTTTTCTACTGCTTCCTTTTTCCTCAATTTTCGACAACTCAGTTTCACCACCACCACCGCCACTATATATACTCTGTCGTCATTTTTCTCGTACATACGTACAACGCACAAAAATCTACATCATATTTCTCTCTCCTTTCTTTCTCCTCAAATCTTCACTCTATGATTCCTTTACCATCCATTTTTTTCTCTATCTGTTTCCTTTCTCATTCTCATTCTCTCTCTCTCTCTCTGATTACTTGACTATTATGCATCCAAGCAAACTTGACTTGATCATTTTCCGTATCAATTCTTTTCAATGCTGCCTATTTTCACATTTAACTACCTTCCAACTGCCAAAACTTGCGTTATATATATCCGAGAATGATTACGTAATGCACCATATTATAAAGTTTATATGCATAAATAAATGCTCATATAAAATACCTCATCAAAATCCAGTCAGTGTAACGGTAAATCAAATCTTTCCGTTCCAACTTTCCCCACCGCAAGTTGCATAACACACAATAAGTATGTAATTCCTAATAATCCTTCATATCTATTACTACATCTACATACATAAATACGCATGAATTTTCTTCCCATAGTGTAATTTTATAATACAATCAATCGAATCAACCAGCTGGATCATTTGACGGTTCAGGTTAATACCAAGATGGATAAGGACTTTTTCATAAAGAGAAGCGTAAAACGTTCACTTCTACAAAAATAAAATTGCGCACGAACTAAACACTACTACTACTACTGGATACCTAAAGAGAAGAGAGAACTTTATACTATTGGGACTTTCCTTTATGAATATCCGGCTCCGGCATACTATTTATTATTTTATTCTTTCATTTTAAGTGAAATTGCTATATCGTCACATATACAAAGTAATAAAGCGTATTTACGTAGCAGTGTACTTGTTATATTGCATATTATTATATTGTTTGGGCACCACTGCCGAACAAGTCGCAATAAAATGCTAATCTAGTCTTGTCATCTTTGAACGTGGTTTTAAAATAGAGTTTACTTTTCCACAATGCGAGATGTAATTTGTATTTTCTTTCTAGCCAATTTTTATAGTTGAGTATATAAATATAATAGGTTTTCTCAGTTCTAAAAAGTACTACCGAAAAAAAACGAAAAAATATAATACTTACATAAAATATAAATAAACTTTTTAATGCTATGTGTATGACTGTTGCTGTTTTTTTATAGAAAATAAGTGGGTTCCCCTTCTTCTCTATTATTTATTTCACCGGTACTGCTATTATGCACAGCAATCACAGTCTATTAGAATGAATAGACAGACAAATACGCTACAAGAAGAAAAAAAAGGCTAAGGAAGCCTACAAAAAAATTAAATCAGCTTATCTCTAACTTTTATGGCTTTATGGCTTTTTATTCCACACACACAAAAACCAAGTTCCTGCCATACTTACTTTTGTGTAGCCTTTTATTCTACTGTAGTAACCTCTGTTGTGCATAAAAAATATTGTAACGCAGTGGCTTTTTTAAAATGTAAATTTGCGTTCAGCTGTGAAACATTTTTTTCTTCTTTTAAAAAAGCATAGAAATATACTTTTTAAAATATGTGGGCAACAAACAACGTCAACTTGTACATATTACGTACCTATAAATATGCACTTTATATATATCCACACCGTCATCGTGTAAGAAGCTTCCCGGTAAAAAAAACAATCTCATCTCATGTCCTGCCTAATGTAGTTTAAATGTTCTAAATTTTATTACACAAATTAAATAATTTTCTACACTTTAGGATTTTCCACTTTGTATATACTTTGTATATAGTAATAATGTGGATTTCATCAACCACTAAAAACAGAGCCTCTTATCGGTAATTAGCAAAGAGAAGCTTTTACAACATATGCTTTGCTAGCTGCAATGCAACTAGCAACTAGCATCGCTCTTTTTTCTCCATACATCGCCCTTTTTATTGTTATTAGACAACTGTGTAGTTTGTGTGTGTGTGTGTGTGTTGTTGTTGTTTAAAAAAGAAAATCTCGCTATCATCTTTGAACCCAAGAAACAACAGCACATTTATTTTTTTTGTTACGTATCCAAAGATGGAATGATAAATGCAAAGCATGCTTTTACTTAGACAAATGCATAATAATGATATGTATGCATGCCCATTCTCCTTTTACATATTTGTACATATAAACAAAAAAAAGTTTTTATCTAGTGCATCAAATCCCAAAGGCAAAGTGTTTAATATGTACCTAGCATATCTGAGTTGGATCGGAATATGAAAGTTGATTTTCACTGCGCGTATTAAATTGACTTCTGGTTTAGCTGCATTTCTTTGTTTTTTTTTCTTCTTTTAAACACAAGTATTTATTTGAATCGAACAGGAGGAAAGATGCAACTTGCCTGTAACAACAACAAATGTTTGCATAATCATTTTTAAGAAGAAAAAATATGTATATTGAAAAAAATGTGGAAGCTTCCACAAAAAATACACATTGGTGGTGGTGGTGGTGGGACAGCCTTTTTTCTTTTACCAGAAAACCATGCATGAGTGAATATGTAATATGTATATAGTGTGGTGGGGAAATAATATCAATTTGAGAGAGAGAATGACAGCGAAGAATTAATAAAAAAAGGTGTAAATATCAGCAGCAGCAGAAGGACGAGTTTTTCATATCAGATTTGATTATCATTATCAACTTTTTTGATTTTTTTTTCAAACGCACATTCCCTATCCACCTGCTTTTCCCTTTTGACATCATTAAAAAAGTTCCAGGTAGCTTCTGTGTATTGACTGATGCGTCAAGATACTAACTACTGCTGCATATAAAATGATAATAATAATATATATTTTTTATGTTAACTTTTTATTCTTATTGCTGGAATTAAACCGTGTTGGTATGCATATACAGATATATATTATGTATGTTAAAATCATTGTAAAGTTGTTGTTTCATCCTTGTTTTGTTACTACTCCTTCTGGCCAAGTAGTAGTAGTGGTTGAAAGAGAGGACACAAGAAAATTGATCTTCTTCTGGTCTGTAAAGTTTGAGGTTTGGCAAAAGATATACACACCTGAGTAGATAAGAGAGAGAGAGAGAGATATATAAAAAATGATGATAATAATCAGATCCGATGAAACTCTAGATCAGAGGCACTGGACCGAACAGAAGAACATGAAATTACATTAGTAATACTGTACACCATTTCATGGAGTCTAGGCAAGTAATTTATCAAAAAAAATATTGTTTTTCCAAGTTAACTGGCTAGCCAACTTATTATTTTTTTTGTTGTATTTGCCAAGTGGATTCGGTGTAGTGACAAATTTATATGTGAGTTTTTTTTTCGAGAAATATATATATGTCATATTACTCTATCGGCTCATAAAGATAGGATTATGGCAATTTTGTTTAGGTGCTAAGAAAATAAAGGAACAAAAGTTGCGAAGGTGGAAAAGCTGAGTTTTTTTCTCTTCTTCTTGTCGTACAAATATATTTAATACGTGATTGTGGTCTAAGGAGGGAACAAGCTAGAGTGAAAAGGGGAGGGGGAATAAGTCGGTGAACTTTCTATATACTTTATTTTTTTGTGTGTAGCCTTCTTTATTTTTCTGTTTTTTTTCTCTCTCTCTCTCTCCACTATTATTAGATGTATTGTTGCTATTATTATTGGATTTGTGCCTTTGGCCTGACCACACAAAATGCTTGAAAGAAACCTGACAAGATTAAGTGGTTTTGTTGGTTCCGGGAAAGCAATGATCAAAAAAGTCAATAAGATATATACACACAATAGGTATTACTTCACACATATATATTGGTGAATGGAACTGGTAGTAGTGGTCAAAATTTCTAAGGAAAGGAGCAAATTATTATTACGAGTACATGACTTATTAGCTGCTTGCTTGCTACCAAAAAAAAATGTTATTTTTTTTGTCAATATCAGTCCTATTGTGCAGCTGACTATGGAATCTTTTTCTTCATCATCATGTAATAACGTAATATATACACATATGTGGTTGTTTCTTCATCGGAAAAGGATTTTTTTCCTGCTCTGCAAAGAAAGATGTGTACGTGTGAATCTGTACCAGTATATGCCTACTTACGTCAATAAATTATTATTGAGTTGTTGAGATATGATATTCCAAAGTATGAAAAAAAAAATTGATAAGCAGCATCAGCAGAAGGGGAATGCACATATGTATGTACATAAGTAACATAATATTATATGTGACTGTTAAGTGTGCCCTTGCTATAGTAGTAGTAGTAGTAGTAATTGTTCATCATTGGATATAACATATAACACATATACATTGACAGTGTACTATTTATCTGAATTTGGACAAGGATATAAAAATTAATACCGAGTCAAATGAAATGACGATATAGTGAACGGAATGCTGCAAGTTCATCTTGTATCAGATTTCCTAACCACCATTTGCATGTCCACACATCACCTTCAGGTTATGGATGGTAAATATGTGTGTTGTATAATTTTGGTTATTTATAATAAATAATTTATGCATAAGTAAATATGAATATTAAAAAATGAAAGAAGCTGCATAAGTACACATAATCATAATAATAATAATGACTGTATACGAATACGTGATGATCATGATGATCATGATGACTATCCCATTACTTCTCTCGCTCTTTTGGTCGTTTATTCTAATTACTTTAGTTGCTGATTCCACCCGTCATTAAAAGAACATGATCACATCATACCTTATCAGTATGAGGTTATCGACTTCATGTAAATAATATTAACCAGTGTAGTATTCTTAGCCTATATTATAAATACTTTTTTTCATAAGTCTTTTTTTTTTGCATTGATGATCATGATCAGCATTCATTTATTTTTTTAATACTTCTTGAAGGTATTCAAGCATGCATTTTACGACTGACCTATGAAACTGCTTATCAAAGCAGGCTTTTCTTAAATTAAAAGCTTCATCATTGTGGTAAAATGAATGGTAAGAAGAACTAAAAAGGCAAACTTACATAGTTCATGAAAACGTATGTCATCATTGGTTTATCTTTTGAAAAAAAAAGAAAACTAAATAGCGAGTTTATATGATAGAAGGAAAAAACCATATATGTATGTAATATATTTTATATAGTATATAATTTATAATGAATGTATGAAATATTATGCTGGTACAATAAATAGGGAGAGAGAGGGAGAGAAGAAAAAAACGATTTAATATTGTGAGTTATTAGTCTGTTATGATTTCAATTTTCTCGATGTTCACTGATAATAAATAATAATGATAGTGGCTGCTGTTTCTGCAAATTATCGAGATTATTGACAGGGTAAATATACTGGAGTATAATTTAGCTCCTCATAAGAAAAGAAATAAAAAATATAAAAAATATATGATCTTTTCAACGGGTTTATCTTATTTTTGGTTCATGGCTCCTTCACGTCCACACATCATGCGCCAAACTGGAATTTTTCTTTCCTTGTTACATGACATAGGTCAGGATGAGGCTCAAGTGGAGGTTGAAAATTGCAAAAGCGGCTCTTATAGTTGCATAATGAGCTAAAAAAATGTTGATTTCTTACCTGGAAATACAAGAAGAAAAAACCAAACGTTAACATCACAAATTTCCTCAAAATATTATTGCATATACTTATCATTTTAGCAAATAAAAATAGAACTACAAAATGCATGTCTAGTACGAAAAGGGTATAGCAGATTTGAAAGCATATATAGAAAGCAGTATTTAGTTTACTTTGTCGCATCGTTCTTCAATTTTTGAGAATTTTAACCGCCCTTAATTTTAATTTACAATAATTACTTATGTGACATACAGGAGTACTAACTTTTCTTTCTGTGTAAGCTTTTCTCAAATGTTATTCCTGTTCTCAAAGAGAAAGAGAAAAAAAGCATAAATGTTAATAAAAAAATAAATAGGTGTGTGTAGTCAGAGAAAGCATAGACACTTATTTGGTGCTATTACTTTTGCAGGCGTTCAAGTTTTTTTTCCCCGTATGTGTGTGCATTTTTTGTGCTATATGCGGCTTGCACACCCATACACACACTGCAACTATATACCAACTCTTTTTTGGTAGAACTACTACTACTACTTGGAAGAGAAATGGAAAAGGAGAAAAGATCAAAGGTGCAATTAAGCACCTTTGAAGAGGGGGTCTATTTGTTCCACACGTTAATTTTCACCATGACTGACTGTTTTACCGACTGTCTACTAGTAAGTGACTGAGACACAGAATACCAACAACCAGACACGTTTGGATTCATTTTACATTTTACTTTGTTACTTTTATTCAACATTTTATTTTAGTTAAGTTGGGCAGAAACTCTTTCCACTTGAATCAATGCATGTGTGGCGTGCCATGGCTTGATGTGTGCATTTATACATACTTTTTAAAAGTGAATGCCCCTTTTTTCGCCAAAAAAAGGAGAGAGAGAGAGAGAGAAAGGAGAGAATCTTTTGCTCATACTAACTACCATACATAGTCTAGTATTTACACACGAGAGCCCTGTGTATATGTAGCTTATTTTTTCTTGTGAAAATTTTATTCTACTCGGAATTTATTTGATGAAGATTAGTTGATAGAGATGATCGTAGTGGTGGAGTGCTACCACTGCTGCTGCTGTGTGTGTAATATACAGATGTGTAATAATGTATGTATGATGAAAGAACAGGAGGCGGAACAACAAACAAGACTCAAAACATAATATTTATTCAACACATACAGAAAAAGCAGGGATAACTAACTACTCCAAATAATACATGTACACACACATACTCACTCTCTTCTTCACTTCATCACAGAAAAAGTGTTTCTTTCTTTCTCTCGCTCACTGTCAGTAGATGGGAGAAAGGGAAGCCCTGCAACAAGACTTTTGCTGCTTGTGTGCTAATGCAAGCCGTCAAAAAAATGTGGACACCATTCGTTTTGTCGTTTAACCTGCTGTTGCTGTCGTCCTTGTTCCCTTTTTCTACTATCGTCATAATGATCAAGACGATATATACCATCATATCCCATCAACTTGTCGCACCAAGATCACAACATTTTCTCTTTGATCTTTTTTTGGAAAAACAGTACAAAGTCCCCAATGCAAACAGTGGTTGCTTGCTTGCTTGCCACTGCTGCTGCTGCTCCTGTTCTTGCCAGTCCGTCGAGTATGTTATTATTCTTTGGCAGGAATACATATATACACTTTATTAGAATCAGAATAGAATGAATCGTGAAACATCCATCTAAAATCTAATGTTATTACATATTATACTAGTACTACTACTACTAGGGAACTGTCACAGCCATCCTCCTTCTACTCCACCTTCACCGCTGCTGCTGCTGTTTTTGTTGTTGCTGCCCGATTCAACTGATTGTATATTACATACTACTTAGGTATATAGATAGATACTTATATCTAGAAAAACTACTTTAGCCGCCTCAGTAGCCACCACACCGCTGCTCTCCTTCATCAAAATCTCTGTTGGATCTAACAGTTTCCAGTGGATGGCTAAAAGCGCTGTAATGAACTTTGTTTCGAGTCTGCGAATGTGTGTTTGTGTTGGACATGGCGAAACCATTTCAAATGATAAAAAAAAGATAAAAAACAACTCTCAAGTGTATAGAAAGAGACATTAACAAAGCGGAGAAAAAAAGAACATGTTACTAATTTCTGACGGCCATATTGTTGTTTCTCAACTCACACACAAAAGTCATCACCAACATAATCATGATCATCATCATCATGTACAACCAAACCACATCATACGTTCTAGTGTAATCATAATTTCATAAGCTCAAATTCATGGGAAAATTGCCATGTAGCTGACAAAACTGGTACATGTGTATACACAAATACAAAAATATATACACTACTCTTCGATGCGAGTCCAATGTACAGTTTGTATAATGTTCTCGTTTTTTTCAGAGATTTTTGTCGCTTTTCCGTTCATTTTCAGAAACAAAACATGTCTTGCTTTCATAATCCATAATCTTATCAAAAAGCTACTAGGCTTCAACATTTTTTTTCTCCCTCTCTCCCTCTCTCTCTCTTCATCATATCCATTGTAATAAACTATGATTTTTGTGGTATTTAAATTGATGTAGAAATAACACCACCAAGTGGTCTGTTACTACTTGTATCATCATCATCCCTTGTGCTTACGGTGTCTACGCGGTCCAATCTATGTACAACTACACAACACAACAACAACAGCACTTGTCCTGCCTGATACATGACTTAAGCTTCAACTTTAATTACTTTTTTTATAATCATAACATTATATAACAACATTATGTACTTGTTTCACTTTACTTCAAAAGAAAATATTTCATTTAACTCAAATTGCAGCACTCTTTTTTTATTAATAAATTACTTAAAAGGGAAGTACATATTTGATGATTTCATCTCTCTCTCTCTTTAAAAAAAACTTTGTTGTACCAAATCATGTTGTTAGTATGCCGTATGCCTATGAGAAGAATGGCATTAAATTAAAGTGAAGGAAAGAAAAGAGAGCCAACAAAGCAAAGTAGACAAGTAAACATCGACCTTTTTTCCTCTTCTTATATATTCGTCTTATGAATTTGCCCCAACCAGGTAGAAAAAATAATATATATACACTACCAATAACAAGTTCCCACACATGCAAAAAAAATGGAAAGATTCCGGTGAATGAGATTATTCACCTTGAGTTACCCTATTCTTTGATAATTTACCAAGGTGTTTCTTACGCCGTTGTAATTCCATCTCAAAAGACGATTTCCATCTCCAAAGAAGAAAATAATAATAACAATAATAATTGTAAATGGATGATGATGATCCAATATAGTCACAAAGAAAGTACATATTATGATCTCATTGTATACAACAATACAATATGTGAATACATACACACACACNAACTTTTTCAATACATTCACATTTTTTTCCCAAAAAAAAATTTTTTTAAAAGAAATACGTAAACCCAAACCACCAAATTGGATAATCACGCATGAAAAGGGTACCAAATAACAACATGAGGAGAGCGAGTTATTTTTTTTGGTTCTATTAATTATCAAATTTATTGGATGTGTATATATGTACTTAATATTGTGAATGCAGACAAATTTTGATGTATTTTTCAAAATACCAGAATTTAAAAAGAAAAAAAAAGAACTCATGTTGTATTGCGCCTGTTCCTGATCTCTTTCTTTCTTGCATGCATACAAAAAAAAACCTTTTTTTGTCGGATGCGATGATGATGGAAGGAAATCCCACAAGAGAGCATTTAATGATGACGGGATATATAGAGATATATATTTTTTCTGGTCGACACATGCACACGTTGTGATTCAACTTGCTCACATTGAATGCACCGCAATAACTCAATGGAGCATTTTGTATACCCTTTTCTTCTTACAATTAATGAACTTATTCAATATGAATGCATACATACTTCATCATCATAACGAAACCAGGAACCGGATGAAAGGGCTCAAGTTACTTTAATTCATAAAAATATGCTTAGTTGCATATGTATGAAATGGAGAGAGTATACAATAATGTAATACACAGTTTAGTGAACCGATAATACGCATTTAATACCCTATTAATTCATCAATTTTGATTTTGGTGAATGCGGTGCAATATATCTTGTTTCTCTTGTGCTCATGTTGATCCATGCACCCATTCAGTGTAGGCAGTGTACAAATTGAGTACTATGAATGAGTACTACGACTGATTGAGAAGAAGCCCGTATTGCGCTTCGTTGTAGCGTGTAAAGTGATACCGTCATGCATAGGTACATGCATTTAACATGCCAATATCCCCATTACTGTTGAAAGAGAGTACGTAAAAAAAGTAAATCATATCATCATTATTAATATCTATGAACGAATTTTTTGTGGTGGCTTGAGAATAAAGTTTCATGAATGGATT
>JAHZNC010002696.1:0-13137 GCA_027744095.1 Zhuqinia jingwanae | reverse complement strand
TTCAGATATACTCTATATAAAATCACATCTTTATGACAAAATCATGTTCTGTTAAAACTCGGTGTAACTATAGACCAACGTGCCCCGTTTCCGCAAACCGGCCACGGCTCTAGTTTTTACTATTTAAAGTCGTAATGTTTGGCCGTTCCATAGATTGCTGTCCTTCTCTTCGTCGCATTGGCCATCGCTTATGCCACCGCCATTCCTGCTGCTGACCCATCTCCACGTGCCCTTCCTATCGCTGATCCCGCTGCTAATCCTCAACTTTACTATTATTATGGTTAAAAACCACAAGTGTCCCTTTGTCGGCATGGATACCTACTTTCAAAATTGACTATATCTTTTTCATTCGCCAAGAAATTTTGTTTCTGAATCGATCATTCTGTGTAGTAACTTGTAAACTTTGTTCAAAATGTTATAATAAATGATACAGGCTTGCTTCCATATTTCTTTTTAAAAATCATGTGCTTTAAAATCTAAATGATGTCATTCGATCGCACTTCAAATTGGATTAGCACAAACAAACAAACAAGCGGCCATTTCTCTCTTACCCAACTAATGTCTTTTATGTTTCATTTCATTTTCACTCTTTTTTTCTAGGACAAAAATAGTCAAGCACTTCACCCTTGAATGGAAGTGTCATTTAAAGAACATGTAACAAGCTCAGATTTTAAAACGAAGTAAAAATTTATGATTTTTTATTAAAAACGATTATAATTAACATCCAGATAAGAAATTGGATTTACTTTATTAGCACCCAACTTATATATCAAATCAAGTATGTGTAGGTACGTGTTATTTATTTTACTCTGGGGAGATTATTAGGACGGATTTATAATTATCAAATAAATAAATCTTTCACGCATCTTTTATTTTATGTAACATCATTTTATTTTTTAAAGTTCAGTTTATAATTCTCTACTTGATTTAATTTCATTGGTCAAATGGTTTTTTGTTTAATATTCAATATTGAATGGGTAATCCTTTGACGTTTTAAGAAAATCTTCGGTGTAGACTCTTCCCTTTGCTCCTTTGTCCAAGCTCTCAAGCACCTTCATATCCTCTGCAGTGAGGGTAAAGTCAAACACATCAAGGTTGTCAATGATTCTGGTCTTGGTGACACTTTTTGGAATGGTGATGAGTCCCTTTTGAAGCTTTAAGTCAAATTTACAAAATTATATAATGAAAATGAACAAAAGTATCATCATAATATTCTTTTGTATGTGGCAACTATTTTTATTCTTCCATACCAGCCACTTCAAGACAATGTGGTTTGGGCCCTTTGCATACTTCTTGGCTAGTTCTTTAATCTTGGGCTCTTCCAAAAGCCTTGGATCTCCGGGCTTGAGTGCCGGATGAGCTGGAGAGCCAAATGGGCTGTAAGCAGTCACCGTGATTCCTCGCTTTTTGCAAAATTCCAGCAATTTTACTTGTTGTAGGTAAGGATGCACTTCAATCTGTAAAAGTAAAAAAAAAATTACATATACGCCAATAAAAAAACCGGTTTTATTCTGCAACAATGCTTATGTACTTGAGTTTCTTGTTTTAAGAATGTAGAATTTCAAGGTCAGTTTTAACATGATCCAACCTGTATCACGGCCGGTGGGATAGAAGCACTTGCGAGAATCCTCTCAATCTGTTCGCTATTGAAATTTGATATTCCAATTGACCTTGTGAGTCCGAGCCTAACCAACTCTTCCATTTTTTTCCAAGTATCAACAAAGTCGGTTTCATTGTCCACCAATGTATTACCATCCGCATCCTTAGGAACAAGATCCTCACTGGGTTGCATACCCATAGGCCAGTGCATCAAGTAGAGATCTGATTTTTTTAAACAAATTTTAATTATTAATTTATAAATATAATGCGAAGAAAATAAAAATTTCAAGTTCCGTAGTCCGCTAACCAAGATATTTCAGTCCAAGGTCACTCAAGGTCTTCTTGAGTGCTGGAAGTACTTTGTCAGGACGGTGGCAGGTGTCCCATAGCTGTGCAAAATTAGAAAAAAGGGATACATTGTTTTATACAACATTTTTGGGGCGAAATGAGACAAATGAACAAATTTTTATTCTGTTATCATTTTATACTTAGCTTCGCCCAATTTGCCACCCTTAAAAAAATGAAATAATAACACAATCACAAAAATACCCTTAAACAATTTGTACACAGAAAACCTACATTATTATATAACAATGTTTTTTTCTTTTAAAGTAAGTTATTACCTCGTAGGTTCCAAGCCCTAAAACAGGCATTGGGTGCCCACTGCTAAGTTTAAGTGCAGGTGCTAATGAAGGCATTTTTGGAAACTTTTGGATTTTGGAATGGTCAAAAATAGGAATATTTCCTACGTTGTATGTGTGTATTGGCTCTGGACAAGAAACTCGGAGATCCGCTTTCTAGCTCAGCTCAATGTAAAGTGTGCTTTGAACAAGCTGAGCAGCCTGTTAAATTATTTGTCCAGTATGGTGACCGGTATTTTATTTTAATAAGTGGAATAAAATCTATCTTCTGTGGATAGAGGTGGAATTGGATTGGATGCCAGGTGGGTGGGTGAAGGTAGTACATTGGGCTCAAAAAGCATGACAACAGGTTTTTTTTACCTCAACTGTGACTATTGTTAATGATCTGATCAAGCATGTATACTGGGTACACATTTACACATGAAATGCTTTTGAGGTACTTGTAGTACCTACCTATTCTCTGGTTTCGAACATGTTACATAATTATTCACCCATGATATGCCAACAAGATATATGTGCAATGAATAAGTGTTAAGTAGTATATACTCATATGAATATTCATTATATAATGCATCTTTTGACCTTCAACTTGTATAATTTTTTTATCTCAACTTTTTTTCGCGCTACCAATCCAATCCATTTTCCGTTTGTATTTGTTGGTACCTCAGTTGCATTGCCGGCTTGGACATGTGACATGGACAACAAGGCAATAAATGGATTACTTACATTCAGCTTTTTAGCAATAAATGGATTTGCATTTCGTCGTGTATAACATATCAGATAATGTGCTATGCCAAATGTAACTCTGGGAACCTGATTTTTTTAAACGCAATATGAACATGAACGACGTATATTTTTTCAATGTACAAATTATTGTACTTTTGTAAATCATAGTTACTTTGGTTAAACAATTTTCTGGAAATAAAGATGACATTGGTTTTATGATAAAAAAAATTCGAGAGAGAAAATTATGTGACGTTAAATCGAAGAATGTTCTGTCTGAATAGACAAAGAATTTTGGTGAAAGTTTATAAAATATGATGCTGCGTCGTTTCGTCCTTTGAATTACAACAACTCTTAAAGTTATTATATTTGTAAGTAACATTTAAAAAAAAGTATGCACACAATTTGATAAATAATAAAGAATTATGCTCTGCTTATGAAAATATATGAAAACTTACATATATGTAACTTGAGGTATATAAAAACCAGAGTTGGGTATCAGCCCATATTTGCAGTCTCGGTCTCAGTCCCGGTATTTTGTAGAATGAAACTGCAGTCGCGGTCTCAGTCGCGGTATATGTTAAAATACATTCGCAGTCTCAGTATAATTTTGAAATATTTGCAGTCGCGGTACCAATCTCAGTATGCGCTTTATTTAAACTGCAGTCGAGGTATTAGTCTCGGTATGTTTGTTTGAAAATTGGCAGTCGCAGTATGCTTTTAATAAATTTGCAGTGGCAGTCAAAGTTTCGGTATGCATTAGAAGTTACTACACCCAAAATCCTCATCTCAATATGCCCCCACATAAAATGTATGCATCGTAAATGGCCTGTATTTGTACCGCAACTAGACTATAAACGTTGCGTGGCACTTAGCAGGCACAAAGGTGCATGGTATCCACCGTATATGGACTTAAAATGCATTTGATATGCCAATACCGCAAACAACAGACCGCAGTTTGAAATAACAGTCTCAGTTGCGGTATTGCTGTTCTCATTTTGCAGTTGCAGTCTCAGTCGCGGTATGGTTTTTGTGAGATTAAAATTGCAGTCTCAGTCTCGGTATACCTTTGTTGAGGTTGAGGAAAGCAGTACCAGTAGCAGTCTCGGTCTACTTTTTTTCAAATTTTCAGTACCAGTAACAGTCTCAGTCCATCTTTTTAAAAAGTTGCAGTACCGGTCTCAGTTTCGGTATGGAAAAGAGTCGAGGCTGCAGCGGTCCAGTACGGTACAGACTGCGGTCTGGACTGGATACCCAACTCTGTAAAAAACTCAGGTTTATTTTTCAAACATTTGTGCCATCTATGCATATGAAAATATAAAAATTTTAACATACATAAAGGAAGAAAAAACATGGTAATATTTTGAAATATACATTTACATTTAAGCTTTAACATAAAAATTTTTAATGTTTTTTTGTTTTATTTTACTCTTTTTTTTCAAGTAGTACGAAAGTACATAATTACGTTTTTTTTCAAATATCAATAGAAGCAAGGGTAAAAAACCAGAGCCCATAATAATACATGCACATATTTAAAATATTTTGCTCAAGTTTTAAGATTCATGCTAAATTATCCGCTTGTAAAATTTATTTTTTATTCTTATCTAAAACTTAAAGCAAAGTAAAGCATGAAACTCGTACAGGTTTTGGTTGGTATATTTTTGTTCTTGGTCGTAATAAATATTCTATTACATTACTCAAGTCGAAAAAAAAATTCGACAAAAACCTTTTGCTAAAATTAAAAATATTTGCGTCCTTGTGGAACTTTTCTTAGTTTTGTGAGTAAAAAGACAGTCTTGTTGTTACCTTTCACATACACGCATACATTTTTTTTGAGTCGTCAGCCAGAAAGCAATCCCAAGTTGGGATTCCCAACTCCCCAACAAAAATGACTTCTTTGTTGGTTAAAGCTTTTGAGCTAGACCAGCTCATCACAGAAAAATGCTTTTACACCCATTTCGTAATGACATTTGACAAAAAGTCAAAGCGATTCTCGCCGGAAAAGGATCCCTCGCGCCTTAAATTCTTCTACTTCAACTGGATTTTCCTTACATCCATCTTATGGTCACTTGCTACCTTGTACGTGGTAATCTACAAAGGCATCTTCTACCCTCACACTATCTCGTCAGATCGTCTCTTTTTCACGATCGTCGTCAGTGCTCCTGGAATACTCTGCATCGGGATTAACTACAACCTACTTCGAAACAATGATGAAATCACAGCCTACCTCAACCTGATTCTGGAGATGAATGACAAGTATGAAACTCGTCGACAACCAAAAGGGAATGGGAAGGAACGAGAATTGGGCATTGTTGAAATGGTTCTATTGGAACTTCGCAAATTCACAAGGGGCAAGTCACAACGGAAACAGGTGGATTTTGTTGGATTGTTCTTGGTCGCCGCGATATTATTCCTGTCAATGTGCCCCATAGTCTATACTCCAGGCCCTTTTATCACAAGAGTTGATCCTTTCTCTTATCCTGTTCAGACCATCACGGAATACGATAACTTCCCACTTTGGCTATACATTCCATTCAGAACCATACCAGCGTTTGCAGCGGTTCTATGCACAATGGAGGCTGTGCGCTCAATCCGTACTAACTTTGTGATGCTTGTGGTAGCCTCAAAAATAACTGCAAATATTTTGCAATCAATTAAGGCTCTCTCAGAACGGGACTTGTCCGGCGGCTTGGAACAATACGCGGTACTGTATGCCATTCACGTGAAAAGCATGAGACCAGCGGCAAATCTCATGTTTGTCTGCATTGAGGGTGGAATGTTTATCGCCATCATTTCCCTGACTGGCACTTTCATTGGATGGAAAATACTAAGTCCGCTGGTCTACTGGTTGAATCCGCTGATGGCCGTGTTCTCAATGTCAATAATTGCTATTGCTATGCCATGCGCAGCATATTCTGCAGACCTGAGCTTGTCCCTGGTATCAAACTGGCAATTTCGGATTGATGAATGTCGCACGGGATCCAGACAATTGAATAGGAGGACCCTCCAGTCCTTTCAACCAATGGCGTTCTACTGTAATGGGATTGGGTATTTGTTGGGGGAAACCAAGACACGCATGTTTGACACGATTGTGATGAACACTGTTGACACAGTGCTAATGTGCATGGGCTACATTAAATAAATGCACTTATTCACACTCCCAATAAATTATTTATAGACTATATTATGCTGCTTAAATCACATTTATTTTAATAAAAGTTCAAAAAATAACTTTAAACTGCTTAAACTAATGGGCACCAGATCTCCACTTGAGTATCAAGTAAATAACATAAATTTGAAGACTCACTAGTGCAACTAGTGCAACAAGTTCTGGCAAATTATTCCAACCAAACGGGATGCCTCCAACAAGATGCTTCATCATCCACAATATCCGTCTCGCTGACCAAGAGCCCCCTTCGTCACTTTTGTCCCCTCCGTCTCCTTTCATTTCATATTCTTCATATAAGCCAGCAATAACCTTGTTTTTGATGACCACATCCTTATCCTCACCAACTCCACAAACAATTCTTCTAACTTTACAGTACGCGACCATGATTGTATGAGGCCTTCCAAGCGCATGATTAAGCATGCTCGTTATGCTGTAATTTCTCAAGGAGCTGGACTGAGAGAGAATATCTGGGTGAAAGTCAATCAATAGTGAACAGGAAAGGGGTGCTTTGTACAATTTGAATGCTTCCAATTCCATCGTACCCCTGCCCCTTGAAGATAGTTGATTCACAGAACAAAATCCTGTTTTGTATTTTTTCCCGGTTTTACCCCCGCACCTGCTGCAGGCTGACCATTTACTCCACGTTGTGTCCACCCGGATCATGGAGCTTGCTACATCCAGGTTCACAGGCTTTTCACTCTGCTGGATTCCTGCCTTTCTCCAAGATCTTACACTAACTTTTTTCATGTGTGCCACACTAACAATTTCAACAGTCCATATTTTTGAAATGACCCGAAGTAAGCTCCCATCCAATTCATGCTTGTCCTCCCAAAAGCAATAGAAAGTGGATAGATCCGGTTTCGGGGAGATCAGGATCAATTCTTGGTATGAAGTAATGTTATAATTGATTGGAATTGCTATTGTGTCTTCTTCTTTCTCATCATTATCATCATCATTGCGGTTTAGGGGTGCGTCTACTCCCTCGAAAGTTACCCATCTCCAGAAATGACGCTTGCTGGGTGGAGAGCATGGGCCACAGTTGAAGCTTTACAGAAGCAGTATCAAATCATTAATTAATTAATTTCTGAAAACCAAATGATGCTCTTGAGTGATGGATATAAAAACCGTAAGTCATTGTAATCCATTCTTACATCAAATCTTCCCCTTCCACTGAAAACAGGTATTCTGCTTTTGTTTCCCAGTGATATTTTATCTTCTCACCTTGTTGGAGGAAACATACCTGGAACTTTGCAAGATAGTTGGAAGCACCTGCACCGAGGGCAAGCGAGGTTTGCTGCTCCTTAATTAATTTTCTGACGTTTACAATACTACCCAAAGATTGTACGATGGGAGATGAAACAACAAAGTTTGCTGGGATCCAACAAATAATACCGGTTATTAATATAATATAAAGCAAGTGATATGAGTAATCCATGATCATCTTATATGCATTTAATCAATAAATTAAATCTTTGTTCCAATTCTGACTAGATAATAATGAACTATTATTGTTAATAATTAAAACTGATTCACACTGGCGTTGAACATTAAAGTTACTTAAAAGTAATTATTTTTAAAATAAATTAATAAAGATTTCTACTAGATCCATAGAAACGGAAAAATCTCATTTTGTTTCTTTTCCAGACAACGAGACATGCCGCCTCCGCAACCGGACTTTCCTTTTCCAATTTGCCATCTTGAATATCTGTATTTGATTTTGAGTGATAATGATAAGTGCTAACAGGTAGGATTTAAAAAGAGCTTTCCGAAACTTTAATTAACAATTAAAAATATAAGCTCACAACTCATTAACAAACAATCTAGGATATTCTTAACTAATTATCAAAGGGAATCCTAACAGTACTTGTAGTTGTACTTGTGCTAGTTTTACCTTCTTCGCTTCCTTTCCCTTTGCCGTCGCCTCTTCCCCTCTTACCATCATCCCCTTCGTTTCCAATCCCACATAATCTATCAGTTTGAAACACTTTACAAAACACGGCCCTAAACCTCTTTCCAAGCACACAATAAATTACAAAATTTGAGCTGGAATTTAAAACGTAAAATATATCTGCAAGATTGTTGATGGTGTACTCATTCCAGGTGTACTTGGTCATATAGTCGTGCCACATGAAGTTCATTAATCTCCGCACAAACTCAAACGAGTAGCAAATCCCAAAGACGAGTACAACTGTAAACAGCATTTTGGTTATGGAGTAGTCCTCATCCCTCTGTTGTTGGCCACTCTTTCGAAGTTGTTGATTTTCATGTTGGATTTTACGAAGCTATAAATAATACAATAATATGTCATTTGTGAGCATCTATTTTATAATTAACTTTTTTAATGAATTGCTTTATAATAATATTGCATGTATCTCAAGTTACCCCAATAAAAATCAAGACATTTAAAACTAACACCAGACTAAACGGCAGAAAATGGAGTACAATTGCTACGTAGACATTAAATGAGCCCTCGCCAATCAAACTCACGTATGCATAGCTAAAACAGGATAGCAAAATGCAAAACAAAAATACTAGCCGAGCAGCGTTCCTGGATCGCTTTGGAGTCAGAATGGCATGCGCTTTTAACGGGAACGTTATGACGAAAAAGCGCTCCAGCGAAACCGCAACTGTGAAATACTTTGTTGCAGAAGTGCCTGTATGAATATGACAAAAAAATTGCATGTAATAAAGCGGATGATTGTTTTACTGACCTGCTTGTTTTGATATTGCATAAGTACTTCAATTAATTATGCAATTTACTTACTTATCCAATCCCAAAAGAAAACCACAGTCGTCGTCACTTTATCATTTCCCAAAAATCTCACCCCAAGATGATCCAGAGTTCTGATGGAACTTAGTGCGAGCAAACAAGTGTCGGAGATTGTGAGGTCTTGTAGCAGATACGTGTACGAGGAGCGTGGCATGTGCTTGCTGAATAGAACAGCAGCACACAGTACATTCCCACCAACTAATCCCAATGCACATATTACCAATGTTATTATGGCAGAGGTGAGTATCCTAATGGGATCGGACATTATTTTAATTGATATTTAGAAACTGACAACTTAACGACATCACATGGGTATATATATCAAAATTTTGATGTGATCATCCCATCACATGATCACATTGATCTTCGTTTGTTCATAACTGAGTGTGCGTGAGTACGGCAGGGCAGGCTGATATAATAGAATTGTCTTTATCAAGTTCCACAACTTTCAGCTAAAGTTTGCTGAGTTTATTTGGCAGGATGAACATAGTATAATATTTATATTTACGAAGAGGTTTGTGGTCGGGTAAATACATTGACCACAACTGACATTGACTTCATTTATAATTCTTGGGTGCTTTAGCAGTTTTGAATAATATCGTGGTAGAACTAGGAAAGGATATGCACGTAATTAAAATTCGACTTTAACATTCAAACCATGAAATCCCACTACTCCTTTCTCAAAACGCTCAAACACACGCAAAAAATATTGGCAAAGTGTGTTATTTAATTTTTTTTAAATCTCGAAGACAATGTGGTTTGAAGGATTTCCTTTTTGTATTTTCATTTTGACAAATACTAAAATACTATTTGTTTAATCAACTAATTTTTAAAATCATTTATTTGAATATCAAAGGCTAACACTTAAATTAACTGCAATCTGCTCGAAGCACCATTGCGCGTCAAAAAATGTTAAATGCCATGAATAATGCAAAGATGACTTCATGACTTTTCTTGACATCCCGTTTCACCACATCTGGTATAATAGGGGCGAGCCAAACATGTTTGTGTAGATTTTGTTAGCACTGGAGACGGTTCAAGAGCAGCAGATAATAGCACCCAAACATGGCGCAGACTTAAGTGCTGCATAATTGCAATATTCCTATACATAACGACAACAATAACTGGTTTCCAGGTAGGTAATGCTAATATATATTTTGATATGATGTACGCCTAGTTTGTATAATTTGCAATATAAAAACTACAAACTCGTGTTCGCTTTTCCCATGGTAATGAATTACACTTTTTTTATTATTATTCAAATATGCAATTTTTCACTGAATCAAACAACCTGCCACACAGCACAATGCATAGAAAGCAAGTGCAATTATTAGATTTATTTTATATGATTGGTAAAAATAAAAGACAATGATGACATGAAATGAGAAGGTATACAAATCCAGCGATAAAAAGTGGGTTTTGAACACAAAGATGAGCAACTATTCTTTTCGCGAATGTGAAATGAGCGTAGTTATGCCAAAATGTGAGGATTGCAAAAAATTCTGTTTCTCATTAACAACGCTTTTGAGTTGAGTCACAACAACCAAAAAATGCATGTGTGATCCGTTTGTGCTACAGCTAATGTTAAGATCTATAATAAGTACAATTACTGAGCTATCTTAAAAAAATTCATCCAGCAACGTAAACAGCTTTTCTTTTATTTTGTAGCTGTAATGTGTTCTTATAATCGAGCTCGATGAATCAAAATTACAGAAAATGGAGTAAATATGCCAAATTTGAGCTCGCTGGTCGTTTCAGTGCAGTCCCAACTTGGAAGGCGAGTTTGTGGGCATTCTGATTAAACAAAATTAGGCAAGGACATTAATTGACCAATTCCATGCTTCTAATTTTTGTACAATACATGGAATGAAACAACTTACTTGGCAGGGACCAGGGACGGCAACCGTTCTACTCCAATTGTAATACATATGGCAGAGCTTAAAGGTATACATTTGGAGCTTGTCCGGTGGAAAGCCATTCTGATCTAGCAACACGTTATAGTAGGTCGGACTGACGCAGCCTTGTCTTGCCGTTTGAGATATTAGAAAAAAATCATACCTAGAAAATACAATGTATATTTGATAAGAATAGAATCTTGACTGTTACAGAAGTGCAGACAAAAAAAATTGATAACACAGATTAGCGAGATGAAAACTGAACTTTCAAAATCTTAAAATTACCTTTCAGGCCTAGTGACAACGTCGTCAACAATTAACCCCCGTATTGGGTTCCTGACATCTCCATTTGGCATTTTCTGAAAGAATCTGGTGTTGATTCTCTTGTCCACTACAATATAAGTTAACTTTGGTGCCGGCTCTTGCTTGTAAACAGCTACGATTCGCTCCAGAAACGCCTTCACTTCTATCTCAAATACGTCGCTTAGCTGGCCCTCGCCCACTCCATCTCGGTACATAAATATTCGCTCCGGGAGAGAATTGTTCTTTTCTTTAAATGCTGTAACGCATTCTGTAAAAAATGTTAATATATTTATCAGGTTTGTTTTCTTTCTAAAAATATCGCAAATACAATATAATCATACCAAGTCACTTGATAAATAAAATTATAGTCTTTACTTTCAAACATTGTCGCCACGGACGTTGCGACTTCTTGGGGGGCCGTAGGAGTTTTAGCAACACATGAAAAATACTTCCCAAGGGAAGGGCTTATTGCAGCGCACATTGCACCAATGCCAAAAAAGATGTATAGTACGGCTAAAGAGTATAATCTTTACCAAATTGTTAACTTTCCAACTAGAATTGCATCGTACAAAATGAGTACGGGGATTCACTATACATCAACCCTACTAGATCATATATACACAGATGTAAGAAAAAATATAACCTCTGACAGTGTTGAAGTAGGCGGTTCAGACCATTTACTTACATATATGCATGCTTAAAGAAAACAAAAGTAAAATGTGACCCACAAATTTTCTCGTCTCGCAACTTCAGTAAACTGGATGAAACACAGTTTAGGAAAACGCTAGGTAAAACTGATTGGTCATTTTTGAAAAAGGAAATAAATCACGAGGAAAATTTTTTAATATTTGAAAAACAGATAATGGCATTTTTAGATGTAACTGTGCCAGTCAGACAAAACACCATAAAAGGAAAAACTCCTGAATGGTTCTCTAAGGAAATTAGAGCAATGGTAGCTGAAAGAAATAGGTTATTGTACCACATTAAAACAGGCAACTTACAGCTATCTTATGAATACAGAAAGCTGAAAAATAAAATAACCAATCTGATTCGTAAAAATAAAAATAGATTTGTTGCAAATAAGTTTAAGAGCTCTTCCAGCTCATCCAGGATTTGGGATTTATTTAATGATTTAACAAATTTTCGGTCCCACAATAATACCAATATTAGTAAACTAGAATCAAGTGACGGTGCAATACATGAATCAAATTCTGACATTACAGGCTTACTAGCCCAAGAATACATTATTCCGAGTTCAGAAAGTGACGTCAATGTTTTAAATAGTGAAATTGATAGGTACTGTGAAATTTACCAAACCGATGAAGAGAGTGTAATCTTTGCCCAACTTGAAAACAATATTCCAAAATCGGAAATCCTTGCTGCCATTTCAGGGATAAAAAAGTGCAAACCTGATACAGATCATGTTGCAAAACGCATATTTAAAGCATTTGCTGATCAATTAGTTGTACCTCTCACAACTTTATTTCAGTCTATAATACAACAAGGGAAAGTTCCAAAAATGTTAAAAAGTGCTGATTGCTTTCCTTTATACAAAGGAAAGGGTAAACACAACAAAGCTAGTTCGTACCGAGCCATATTTAACCTTCCTCCCATCACCAAAATATTTGAGAGATTTTTATTTAATCGTTTGGATCGACACTGTTACAAAAAACTTAACGACCATCAACATGGGTTTAGGAGTGGTCGTTCATGTGAAACTGCCATATCTAAATTCACGCAAAATATTTTCGAAATACTTGACAAGAGAAATGGAAAGGCAGTTGCGGTATTTATAGACTTTAAAAAAGCCTTCGACTCATTAAATAGAACAACATTGTTAAAAAAGCTAATGAATGAATATAATTTACCACCAAAATTGTTAAAAACATTAGCTGACTACTATAAACACCGCAAATTTAGAATCTTTAATGGAGATTATATCTCAGAATATTTTCAAATTGATAACGGTTGTGTACCAGGGTCATGTCTTGGACCAATCTCGTTTTCAATATATATTAATGATATTGAAAAAGTAGT
>JAHZNC010002695.1:0-17058 GCA_027744095.1 Zhuqinia jingwanae | reverse complement strand
TTATAATCATTAGTTGATTGCGCTATCAGCTATTTTATACATTCGTGTTGTAAATATTTATTCTCAAACAGGCAACCAAACACTTTGCGTTCAATTAAATTGTGCTTCAATGGCTTGGTAGTCACTACATGATGCTCATCTGATGGATACAAATTGAGTTCAAGTTCAAGTTTGCTATACAAGTTACATGATTGAAAAACCCGAGAGTTATTCAGGTAAACTATTTATCTTGGAATACCTACATACATAATATTGAAGTGCTGCTGATCAGATGAATGGTAGTACATGGTGATATTAGTGTGGGTGGGGCTTAAATTAAGTGAGTCGCAACATGGCATGAATTATGAATAAGTTATAAGTCTACATTTTTGGCTGATGTTTTAATGTTGTAACTCTGGAGGCTGTAACAATTCAAGCAATAAAAATGTAAAAGTTTGAGTGGTTACGTTCAGACAACCATTAAATGGATTATATATTTTTGGGTGATTTACTATGGCTGGCTGCATTTAAGGAAAAATCATTACTTACAATAAAAACTTAATGAGTTAAAGCAAGAACTCATGGAGTCGTCACAAAAAAATCAAGAGTTATTATAGCAAAACCACAACAAAACGTTGCTAATATATGCGAGTATGCAAAAGGTTCATTTCACACACTGGATCTTCCATGCCCGGAACTAATTTCTTTTTTTTAAAGTAGAGTTATTATAGCAAAACCACAACAAAACGTTGCTAATATATGCGAGTATGCAAAAGGTTCATTTCACACACTGGATCTTCCATGCCCGGAACTAATTTTTTTTTTAAAGTTTAGTTTTTTATTATAAATTTTAATTAAAAAAATGTTAAACAAATATTAAAATTGGGGCTATAATAATTAAATTAAGATAGTTAATTGGCATTTCGTTTTTGATAAGGATTCGAGCATGATTTTTTGGCATTATATATATATTTTATGGAGAGATGATGCGTTAGCTGCTCATTATCCGTAGACTGTTAATAGTTTGTACGTCAAATATTACCTACATACATGAATAGGTAACTTATCCTACACTGCTGTATATGCTTGCTATATATTTCGCACTACAAGTACAAGCACGGAAAAGACAAAGAAAATATGTTGGCTTGAGAATGACTTTAAGTGGATGGTGAGCGACTACAAAAAAAAGATAAAAATAGTTACAACATTTCCTCTGGTCTGCAATTGAGCAGTGAGTCAGTATTTTACAGAGTAACATATATAATGATCCTAGTACATAGTATGAACATTACGGAAGAGCATGTGGACAAAATGTGTTATAAAAAACGCGTGGATGTAAAAACAATGGATTAATATGCATAAGTAGCAGTGTATATTATTTATTCATATTTCCCTAATAATAATCCTGAGAAGATTTAAAAGTTATTGTTTATGAATTCACGATCCAAATATGAATACTCAGTAGGGAATATTATGCATTACTTGGAAACTATTTTTTAAACCCAGTAATGTAATAACAGTTGAACCTAAATTAATGACCGCTATATTATATACACCAACTACACATTACCAAGGCAAATTGGCATATCATGAACAGAAAAAAAAGCATGTCTAACAGTCAAATATATACACATGCATATTTGAGGAATAATGACCTGACTGCATTTAAGTAAATCATGAGTTAAAGCTGATGAGTCATTACAAAAAAATCAAGTGTTATAGCAACCACAACAAGACGTTGCTAATAATATGCAAGTATGCGAAAGGTTCCTTCCAATGGATCTCCAGAACTGATTTTTTAAAGTTTTTTATTACAAATTTTTAATAATAATGCATTATGTAACACAATGTATTGGTATGTGGCTCTTAGATAAAAAATGAAAAACTAAAAAATGCTCAACAATATTAAAATTGGGTTAGTACTAATTAAGGTTAAACCAAGATCAAAATTGCCGGTCACCCATGAATTATTAGTTCCTAGATAATTGCCATTTATTTAACATGGTGAGTATCATGCAAGTCTGGAAATTTTTTATTTAGCAGTAACTGGATGGTCGCAAATCCTGTAGCTTTAGGGAAAAGAGCATTCTTTTTTTCACAGAATTTCGTTTTGCGACCTTGGGCATACCATGAGAATTTTGTAGTACTTTAGAATGCATCACAATGCTGGTGATGTGGTGGATAAAATTGAATATGGGTTTCTGAGATTGATCTGGTTTCGTATTACCAAGGAATTTTCGATTTTGAGATGTAATGATGGACAATTCATTTCCAAACTTTGTTTCATGATTTAAAAATTAAAAAATGATGATGACAAAAAATCATGTATTAATAATTATAAAGCAAATATTGCAAAAATTCTCCATAGCTACAAAAGTGATTTATAAAACATTTCCAGAAGCAGAAGGCTTCATTAATTTTCAATTTTTTTTGTGAAAATATTTTTCTCATTTTATTTTTATCTGGTCGCCATTAAAAAATAGAAATAATTTTGTCTGTTGTTCAAAAAATAATTAACACATTTGCATATATTTTTATTCCTCAAAATTTAAAATTGTTCAAGTTTGTACATGATCACATTTCATGGGAAACCCAGTTCAAACTATTAACTGGATGAAGACGGGAATCCGTTGTCGGTAAAAATTTGCCTGAGAATTGTTGCGGATTGCTTAGGAGTTCTTGCCAAGTTTGGGTCTGTATAGTTGACATAGTTTACTCCGAAACGAATTCTAGAAAAATCATCATAAGTGTATACACAATTAATTTTTTTAAATACTATTTTAAACCTAGATTTGATGCACTGATGAGACCGCAAATATAGCCTATAGTAGGCTCATCAGTGGATTTGATGTTTTTAAATTAATTTAACACATCTTACGTGTATCCAGACACCCACTCCAAGTTATCCAAAAGCGACCAAGCCGCATACCCTTTAACATCCGACCCGTCCAACTTGACGGATTTCAACATTTCATTTATATAACTCCTGTAAAAGTTTGCCCTGATTGGATCGTCCACGCTGTCATCTTCCCAGCCACCATACCCGTTTTCAGTCACATAAATTGGTGGATGTCCATATTCTCTAGAGATCCAAGTGATCACTTTACGAAGTCCAAAGGGGGTAATTGGCCAACCAGTTGCGGTGGTGTTCCGGGTTGGATCAAATTCCTGCATAATGTCGGCATCTCCATCCAACCACCCAGCCGATCCGTTGTTAGGAGTCACAAGATAAGAAAAGTAGTGGTTCAGACCAAAAAAGTCCAGTGTTCCTGTAACAAAAAAATGCCAAACCGTTTAACATAGCTTGCAGGTAATAAATTGCTTCATAATAATATACCTATTGGACCAACCATTAATAATTTGGGTCCATTCTTTGTCAAATGAAGGTAATCTGGATGAATTCCTTCCTTCTTCAGCGCTCTTCCTGTCCAGAGCTTCCCTCATGACTGGTGGATACTCTCCTCGTGACAGAGGGTTTGCCCACCAGCCATACTAATAAATATATAAATTGTTAAAATATATAATACCTCGGACTTGCCTGCCCAAAACGTACTTATTTTCTGTAAAATTCGTTTCCCAAAAACCTTACATGAAAATGCATTGATCTATCGGATGCTTCCACATGGGTAACATTATTAGGATCTTTCGGTTCCGGCCAATCACAGTTCAGAGTAATGCCCACCTTCCCATTTTGTGTTTCCCTAAACTCGTTATCATAAATCCTGTACGCCAGTGCATGACTCTTGATAACATTGTGAGCACACATGTACGGCTTAACAGGGGGATCCTGGAATGGGTCATGCTCGGCATACTGCCAGTCTGAAGGACAAAATACGTGAGGCTCATTGAAAGTTAGCCAAAACTTGACCCTATCTCCATATGCTCCAAAAATGAGCCTGGCATAGTCAGCAAAGTGATCCACAATGGTTTCATTAAGCCATGACCCATCTTGAGTCAATGGCATGGGAAGATCCCAGTGATACAGGGTCACAAATGGCTGGATTCCTGCTTCAAGCAACGCGTCAATAACACGACTATAGTGATCAATCCCACGCTGATTTATCCCTTCGGAGATACGACCTGTGGGCACGATCCTCGCCCACGACAACGAGAACCGGTAGGACATGGCCTGTGTGTTAATTATTATCATTCCACATATTACTCTATGTAACTTGATTATTGATCTACTTATAAATTAAATCCACTTATATCTGTAATTATTTGCACGTACGCCCAAGTTCTTCATCAAAGCAATGTCCTCGTTATATTTATGATACGAGTCACAAGCAACATCTCCATTTTGTCCTTTGGCCATGTTGCTCCCATTGTTTTCATGAGCCCAGAAATCCCAATTTGTCATTCCTTTCCCTGTAAAAAAGTCAACGGTATTTTTAATGGTTTCAGCTTTTTACATTGACAACTTGTATAAAAAATGTGAACACAAATGTGTGGAAAAATAAGGAATTACCATCTTCTTGCCAGGCACCCTCTATTTGATAAGCCGAAGTTGCAGTTCCCCACATGAAACCTTCCGGGAACAGGTCGTACAGGAACTCATCTTCAAGATTTTTCCCTGTACTCGCCGCAGAGCAGGAAATGCCCAAGTTGACGAGCACAAAAAATGACACGAGAGCTAATCTAGTAACGGTCATTATTATTATTGCTGTGTAAAACCTACATATGTAATACTAATTAAAATTATATTTTCAAACTAAATTGTAGCAATTTGATTGAGTGTTAACGGAACCACACAAATATTAAATGAGTAGTATTGTGACCATAAGCAGTTGTTAAATTATGACATGATTTTTTATTTGATAACCCAGTTGTACACTTTCAGTGGAAATTCAAAGTGACAGGTATATTAACCTGTCCACACTTTTTGAAAAAAATGTAAATCTGGTGAGGAATGCAAATAAATATATGTAGGTGGTGATCAACATTGTTCTTCATCGTCTCGTCGGCAAAAATATGTCTGAAGAATGCATGATATTGTAGAGCTGGAAAAAATCCGTAATTTTGATTGACTGGTTTTTGAAACGAGGTTTCAGTTGTTATCAAACAAAAACAATTTAATACAGCGGTTTATTTATGATTATATATGATTTAATGAGTTGCAAAACTTTTTCATTTGGCATGACAATGCGTTACATGACATGGCAATGATTGACTCAATCCATCTAATCATTTTTTTTTTGTCAAAGTCAAAATCCCTCTTTGCTGAGCTGCTTTTAACAATAATAATAAGTGTGGTAATGATGCATAATCAATTTACTTTGTCACAAATTTTTAATAATGTCACTGGATTTTTTTATGTCAACAAGCTGTCAAGTCAACAGTTTAGACTACTTAAGATTACAAAATAACATGTTGTTACAAAAAAAAATCAGAAGAAAAATACAAATTATTTTATTTTGGCCAATAAATTAAATTATTATCACAATATTGAAGTAGTACATGGCAAATTGACAACAAATGAATTATCGCCTTTTCTCTTCAGGAAATCCATTATCAGCAAAAATTTCCTTGAGTGCGAACACAGATGCCTTTGGGATACGGGTCAAGTTGGGGTCAGTGTAGTTAATGTAATGAATACCGAATCGTGCCCTGTGTATAACGACACAAAAAATATAAGCAAGTTTTTCATTCCCATACTTTTAGACAAGTTTTAATTTAAAATAAATAAATATATATGTATCAAACTTACGTGTATCCCAACGCCCACTCGTAATTATCGATCAACGACCAAGCGGCATATCCCCTGACATCCGCCCCATCCAATTGAATGGCCTTGAGCATTTCGTTAATGTAGTTGGTGTAGTATCTGACTCTTGGTTTGATCATCGAGTCCCTCAGTTCCTGCGCCCCCGTATCCATTTTCAGTTACATAGATGGGTAGGTGGTACTCCTCATGCATCCAGGTCAAAAGTTTACGGAATCCCCAAGGCACAATTGCCCATCCGAGTCCATTTTGCTCCCAATTTGGATCACCTGATCCTCTGAGGTGAGCATCCCCATCGGTCCAGGTGCCTGTGTCAGATCGCTCTACATAATGTGAAGAATAATGGTTTATTCCTAAGAAGTCTGTGGATCCCTTGATGATTTCAGTCCAGTTTGCATCAAAAGAGGGAAGCCGGCTCTCTCTCCTTCCGGCGTCCGCATCACGTTGATCAATCAGCTCTCGCATCACAAAGGGATAACGTCCATGAACAATTGGATCTGCCCACCATCCAAACTATAGAATTGAAAATGCAAATACCTAATTATAAAGGAAGCTGTTTAAGGCCTGTAAATACGGACTACAGACAAGCACCTGCAAGGTGGGTTTAATTTAACACCAATTTCATTCATTACTTGTCAAGAGTTTTCAAATGATATACCCATTGCTATAGGTTAACGATTAAAGTAACTGCTCCGGGGGATGAGTGAGGTAGCGGAAAATCAATACGCTTTGAGAATCAATAGTAATCATACCCAATTTGAAGTAATTTCGATAAACCGTTTAGAAGTTATAGTGCGGACACAAACACAGACGACAATGTGCAAATCATTACTACGCTGTTGCACAGCTACGTAATAAAAATGTTTTAAAATGTTGGTCAAAAAAATCAAAACTTACGGAAAAGTACATGGCCCTTCTTGACGCAGCCCTATCCTCCGGATTTTCCGGATTCTTGGGTTCTGCCCAATTGGTATTCAAGGTAATCCCACACTGGCCATTCTGAGTTGGTTTAAATTCCTTCTCATAAATCCTGTAGGCCAACGCATGAGACAACACAACGTGATGTCCACAAATATACGGCTTTTCTGGTGGTTCAACAAATGGATCCTTATATCCGTAGTTTGATTCAGTCAAGCAGAAAACTTGTGGCTCATTAAATGTCAACCAGAGTTTGACACGATCTCCAAATGCGTTGAAAACGACTCTGGAATAGTCAGCAAAGTTGATTTTACTTTTGTCGGCAATGTTGGAACCGTTATTTTCGTGAGCCCAAAAATCCCAAATGGATTCGCCCTTGCCTGAAAAATAATAAAAATTCAGGAAAAATGTCACCCTTTCTTGAAAATATATATAAGAAATTAAAGTGCCCTTTAATTATTATCAACTTACCATCTACATCCCAAGCACCTTCAATTTGATAAGCGGATGTGGCTTGACCCCACATGAAACCTTCTGGAAAGGTGCCATATAAAAATTCTTCATCTTGTTTAACTTGGACTGGCTCGCTCAAACTAGAGCTGATTTGGAGGAGTAGAAGCACTACTCCTAATTTACCAACTACCATTTTAGTTTATAAAATATTGCAGCTTTAATATATATTTTGATGAGCTCTACAAAATCTGAACTGAGCTGCTTTACCAAACTATGCATCCAAGTAATACCAAAAGATATGCATGATTTTAAAATTACTTTTTACTTGTCAATTGTGTCTGTCGCCATGCCAATTAAACATCAACTCTAAAAGTTTAGAAACGTCAGATAATGGATTTTAAGTGGCTTATTTGCAAGAGATTTTTTACTGTCATGACAACTGACAACATACATTATATGTGATATAATTACATGTCTAATGTTGCCTTTCATAAATTATTTCAAAGTTTACAAAACCACAAACCTCATCTGGATTAATTAGCTTTTTGACAAAATTTATCATTATCATCATCATCCATCAATGTCCAGTGTAATGTGTATACAAACCTATCACTGTGATTGGTAATCGATATCATCCAAAATGGAATTTAAACGTTTTATTATTGTCATAACAAATGATTTGGGGGAGCAATGTATTAAATTAGTGTGTAAAAGTTAAATACCTACTCGTCTGGTAGTAGTGACCAAAGTTAAAAAAGACGGTAAAAACGACATGGTTATCTTTCTGTCGCGATTGATATGAGGTGAATGTTTACTTTAGTTACAAGTTGGAAATGTGATAAAAATTTTAATATTAAAAACAATTAGCATGTGAAGCTTCAAAATACATTTATACCCAATGTACATTTGCATTTGATCAGTATTTCGATACATAAAAATACTACAAATTTCACATAATTTTGTTTCTTTTACCCATGAGTTTTTTGTCTTAACTCGGGATTTTGTTGCCTTATCTCATGATTGTGTTGTAAATTTTTAAAAACTATGTTCTTGTTACAAGTTGGAAATGTGATAAAAAATGAATCAATAAATATTAAAAAACAATTCGCATGTACACTGTACAGCTTCAAAAATCATTTGTACCCAATGTCCTTACATGTATCCAAATTTGGTCAGCATTTTAATGTATAAAAAACGCTATAAATTACACATGATTTTGTTGCCTTAACTCATGATTTTGTTGCCTTAATTTTATTGTCTTAACTCCTGATTTTGTCCTGTTCTCAAGCTACGTATTTATTTATTTGGCTTCCAAGCACACTTTAAAAATATGGAAGGCGTTTTCAGATAAAATCCACAAAAATATGAAAAAGATTACTTGGATTTACTTAAATGCAGCCAGACGTAAATGAACGTGACCACTTAAAATTACATTTATTTTAGCTTTGCTTGAATTGATCCAACTTCCAGTGGTCATAATTCATTTCATATTGCGACTCACTTAATTTAAGCCCCACCCGCATTAATATCACCAGGTACCACCATTCCTCTAATTATTATTACTATTTGCACAAGTGATTATTATAAAAAACGGTACGTAATATATTTTAACCTTTTTTTATTACGTGATGTAGAAAATCTTCCTTCAATGTACTCAATTTGCAAGCAGATTTAACAAAACATTCATTAAAATTACCTATCCAAGAAAATGGCAGTATAGCACCCTGACCTGCTTATTTTTATTTCCATGAATTTGGTTGGAATTCACGAGTGTATATATTTGACGTGAATTTGAGAGATATTCTCAAAACAACGGCGACGGTCAACCAGGTCATACCACACACACGCCACGCCATACTTTTCATCATACTTTTTCGGCAAACACGGTCTGTTTTTTGTGGGGATCAGAATTATTTAGAACTCCTGCAAAAAATCACAATCCTTTTAGTTTTTGTAACGTGTTTTTTTGTAAATATGATGATTAATATGCTTTGAGTTTAAATACAGTTGACTATTTAAATCATCATTAACTACGCAATAAAAAGTTGATTGCGGCTAATTTTCTATACACCCCGCCATATAATTTATTTCTACAAAAATGAGATTTAGAATTGCTCTCATTGTTGTTTGGGTGAGCACAATAGCTTATTGTGGTGCGGAAGAAGTTTTCCAGCTAATTGCCCGTGACCTACATAACCAATACAGAGCCATACATCATGTTGACCCTTTGAGTGCCAGTGATGACGTGAGTATATAAAATCCAACCTCAATTTGCCCCAACTTTTAACAACCTTCAGCTTATTTTGTATTTCATCATGTTTCAAATATACACCTTTTTTTTAAATAGTTAAACAACCGAGCCATTCAATGCGCTGACTACTACGCCGCCATAGGTACGATTGACCACTCCTGTCCTTACAAAAATGGAGCAGGTGAGAATCTTTGGGCTCGCTGGCCAGAAACCATTTCTGACGATGACGCAGCCCGAAGCGCCACAAATTCCTGGTATTCAGAAGAACTCATGCATGATTACAATCGAGACTGGCAACCGGCTAGTGGTCACTTTTCCCAGTTGGTTTGGAATAGCAGCACAGAATTTGGATTTGGAACGGGAAGAGCTGGTAGGATGATTGTTGGTTGTGCTTTGTATAATCCGCACGGAAATTTTATTGGCCAGTTTCAGGATAATGTTTTCCCGCCTTAAATTATAAAACGAACAGAGTTACCTTTATTTATTATTATTTTTTAAACATAAATTGACCTGTAATTAAATTGCATTAATCTTGTTTTACAACAAATAAAAATATGTCATATTTGCTGTTAACCGAGTCATTCGTATACAAATTTCTTTTATTTTTGGTAGTCATGACAAATTTCAGTAAAATTTGCTCCATCATCTTTCGCCAGTTAGCCATGTCATTTTAAAAGTTGAGCCCTTCAAAATTTACAAAATTAATTACTGGGAATTTGTAAAAACTCAGTTTTTGATTTATATCAAAATTCTCATTTTCCACTTACAACTTACACATAATTTAACGATCATTACTTGGTAAGGTGAATCCGAATCAAGACAGCTTAAAAAACATGATGGTATATGAACGATGGGCATAAATATAAAAGGACTAATTTTGTATGCATTCGGATAAGTGAACGCTAGCGAGGTACTGAATTCTAGAAATAATCTGACATTTAAGCAACACTCGTAGTAAGTTGAAAGTATACACCTTTAACCATCAATATTTAAATACAAATATTTGACATTATTTTAATACTTTTATTTTGAAGAAAAAACTTTAAAATTCACTCTTAACTTAAACACAACAGCTAATCATCATTACACATATTGTAGGTCTTGGTGGCTTTCTGCTGTGCCTTGTATCTACAGGAAGCTGATGGGCACCAGCTTCTGCAAAAAGGAGGAGGAGGCACAAGTCCACTTCATTTGGAATACGACTCCCCCATAGACTCAAGTACTGATTCTCTACCAATACTCAAAATCCACAAACCAAGCCCTCTGCCCCGACCAGGTTGTCATAGTTGTGTTAATTGTCCACGAGGGGGATGCCGGTAGAGGGGGAGGGCTGTTAATATCCATTTAATCCAAATGGTTCCCATCTTTATAATTGCTACCCATTATTTCCCTCAAAATATTTTAGTATCAATTTTATTACTCTCATTATCCACATAATAAAATAAAATCAATAAAGTGCCCAAATCAAGTATTGACCATTACTGTACTGATGCTATACATGTATATTGCGTTGTTATTACTATTACATTTGAAGTAAGTTTCAAAATGGATTATGCCCGTTTATTATAACCTCAAATCAAATTTTAACATTCTCAACTTTGTTCATAATTTTTTAATTGCTAATTTAAATTATAAATTAACACACTTTAAAATTAAAATATGAATATTTTAAAGACAAAAATTTCAAGTAAATTTTCAACGTATAATTTTTGAAGATAAGATCCAGTTCGCGAAATACTGATCAATCAGAAAAAATTAAAACGATAAAAAAAGCTGAGTGTATATATCTGTATTTATAAACAGCATCACACGTATTTTAATTGTACACGCCCCTGATAATACTTGCGCATTTTAATAAAAGATCCCTATTTTGAGGGGTTGATTAATAAGATCTTGCTGGAAAGGGCGTTTTAAAAAATTTAGCTTATTTTTTTGCTAGTTAAAGACTGCACTTTTTTTAACGCAACGAGTATAAGCGTGCGTGTGGAAAAGGGTTGTTAAAATCAAGTGAAGTGTAACATAATTAACATCATTAATTACATGTTAAGAAAAATGTATGGAATTAAATGATAATACCTACTTAAAAAATTGGTATTCACAATAATAATACCCTGTTACATGAATACAATATTATTAATTTCATGTACCTCTTGTTTCAGAACACAAGTTTGCGAATTAAGAACACTGTAATGTGTAGTTCACACTGGATCATTGGCTGGTTATGGTTAATTTTTTAAATTTTTTAACACTTACTCTTCAACAAAAACCCAAAAGTAAAATGTCGGAGAAATCTGTTTTATTGTCATCTGTACCCCTTTTATTAGTATCTGTAGTTTTAATTTCCACAATATCCTGCGCGGATTCATACGATTTTATTATTGGTAAATTTTAAAAATAATTTAAAAATTAACGAAAAAAAGTGTGTGGTACTTAATACTATAATTAAGAAACTAATGAAATGTGTTTGATGTGCTGTTAATAAGTTGGTGGTGGAACGTCTGGCTGCGCCCTCGCAAGAAGACTGGTGGACAACAGAAGTTTCAACGTCCTTTTGATCGAGTCTGGGGATGTACCTGGGGAGGATACATTGATCCCTTCTAATGCACCCAATAATGTAGCTAATCCGGAAGTGACATTTAGATATCCTTCAATCCCACAGCGTTACGCTGGAAGAAGAAACAACGGGGTTAGTTGATACACAGAAGAAGAAAAATATCAAAAATAAAGCTAATAATAAATAAAATTCGCTTGTTTGTTTTTTTGAATTTTTTACTAGATTCTTAATTTCATTTCTGGGAGATTTTTGGGAGGCACAAGTTCATTAAATTACGAATGGGTTAACCGTGGTAGTCCCCTGGACTATGACAACTGGGTAAAGATAGTGCGTGATCCTAGTTGGCGATATGAAAATATGCTCAAGTACTTTAAAAGAGTGGAGACTTATCGAGGGGACTTCCCTACTGGTAACCTTCCAATTCAAAAAATCCCCACGCATTTATCAACACTCTCTCTATCTCTCTCTTAAAAACCTAACAGGAATTATATATTTTTGAGTATAGATCAGCATGGGTACAACGGGCCAATATCAGTGAGCCGTCCTAGATATGCGCCAGGATTGGATTATTGGCTGGCGGCCGGCCAAGAATTGGGATATCCTGTTGCAGATCCTAATGGACCTCAACAAATTAGTTAGCTCAAACATAGCTGTTTTTTTTTTAATAAACACAAAATGTTATCGCAAAAAAATAATATTAAAACTCGTGTTGCTACACATGATGTTACTTTGTTACAGGCTTTGGGCCAGTTGAGTTTAGCAAGCGGAATGGGAGGCGAGACAGTTCGTTCATAGGATACCTTAAACCTGTGTTGTTCACTCATCCAAATCTTCACGTTCTTACCAACACAAACGTTACACAAATTGTATGTTTAAATGTGTATTTATTGTACCAATTTTAAATGTGTATTTTATATTTGGGAAATGAATCGTGTTAATTTTATTTTCTGACTATTTAAAATAGATATTCCAAGGAAAAAACGCGATTGGAGTGCGATTCCAACCCAAGTCTCCAGATTTCCATGGAATTCAAGGTCCCATCGTTTACGCCACCAAAGAAATTATCCTGAGTGCAGGCGTCATAGGTTCTGCTCTCCTCCTTCAACGCTCTGGAGTTGGACCACATGATATTTTGGAAGCTGCAGGCATACCACTTGTTCAAGATTTACCTGTTGGATCCAACCTCCAAGATCACGTGGCACTTCCCATTCATTTGTACATAAACAATGCGTCAGCAGTTTTGGATGAAACGAGGGATTTGACACCCGCCAATTTCCAATATTTCAAAAGGTTTGGAGATGGTGAGTACCTAATTAAGTATGTAGTTTATTTGTTTAAATTTACTTGGGGTACCTGAAGACTCATCCTAATTTTTATGCATACATGCATAGGTCCATATTCCAACACAAGAGGAGGGACTGGTCAAGCATTTGCTGTTTCCAGCACTGCAGCCTCGTTAGGGGAAGCAAATTGGCCTGATCTTCACCTCTGCATGGCGCACAGCGTTCAACCTTACCTGTCAGCTTACCTGGGCTCTAATACAACATCCGCTACTTCTCCTGGCAGCTCGGAGGTTCTCATGTCGGCTTCAGTGTTTTTAACCAGACCAAGGAGTCGAGGAAGCGTGTTTCTTAATCCTAATGATCCTACGGGACTACCTATTTTGAACATGGGATTTTTCGAAGACGCAAGGGATATGCAGAGCTTACTAGACGGTGCAACTTCCAGTATATAACATACCTACCTAGTCATGCTGTATTATTATACTAAATAATACTTTAATTTCAGGCGTCAAAGAGACGGTGAGGATCTTCGAAAGGACTTCCTCTTACAGAAGATTAGCCGCTCGCATCCTACCCGCCGACTTTCCAGGGTGTCAAAATCGTGTGTTCAAATCCGACCAGTATTGGAAATGCTACATCCGATATGCTTCCCAAGTTGGTCTTCATGCAGGTGGGACATGTAGAATGGGCAATGGTATAAATGATCCAACTGCTGTTGTGGATTCCAAGTTGAGGTAGGCAGACAAACACGTGTGCTCTCGCGTGCGTAAACTTTTTACAATACAATTCACACATGTACTACTACACACAAATGCATTTTGTGGTGCAATACCATGCATGTTTTTGCATTCACACAAGAAAGATCTTTAATCTTTAACAGAAATTTATATAAATTTATTTCTTTAAAATGGCTATAAATAAAATATACTTGTTACTCACAATAATAATATATAGAGTCCTTGGGCTAGCTGGCCTGCGTGTAATTGACGCCTCGATAATGCCGGCACAAACGAATGCAAACACACAAGCAGCCGTTTATGGGATTGCGGAGAAGGGGGCTGATATGATTCTAACTTATTGGAGCCAAAGGCATCGTTAATAAATTATTACCTCTCTTTTATTTATTTTTATTTATTTTTATAACAAATCATTGCGTTTCTTATATAGGTTCTTGATAATGCACACATGATATATAGTTATGTTGTGTGTATTACATATTGCTTCTTTTCCCGTAAATGTCAATCAATTTCCCATACAATCCCATATTATCACTCAATTAAAATTGCAATAAAAGATAATGGCTTATTTAACACTGATAAAAATTTCTTAACAAACTCGATGGTTATGTTCAAATCTTGTGCATATATTTGTATTGATTTTTATTTTTGTACTGATTTAAAAAATAAGCTTTTCACATGAACAATATCATATCAATAAAACCATGACAAAACTACTTTGCAAAATAAAGAACACGTTATTTCCTTTTTACACAAAAATAATAAATCAAATAAGCACAAGAAAATCGAATGGATACATTTGATTATATTTGTGTAAGCAAAATATATACCTGGATACGATATGAGTAAAGAATTGTTTGTTGCATCACAAAACTCACAGAGCATCCTTATTCACAAACAATCAAAATTCCAGATATGTTTGCCCTTATTTTATAAAATATATTTGGCTTCTTCTTCTCAATTTTATAGAATAACAAATAGTATTTTTGCAGTAAGGAAGTAAAAGCAAACTACATTTCGAAATATGACATTATATTAATCTTAACAAAAAAGAATGATGTTAACAGTGATGCTGAAAAAGCACTCATTTTTTAAATCACAATGACGTGAAAATTGTTCCCATTTCCCTCTCACATGTGGTAAAATCATACAAAATAAAAGATTAATTACGCAAAAGACACAATAATGAAAATTACTACCTAATGATTTTTCAGAAAGTACCTAATCGAATAGTTATAAATATTATTATTGTTAACAAAAGCTCGCAGTAGTACGTTTTTTATGCTCCTTGTTGCACCACACAACAAGAAAACTAAACGGCTACTATTTTTTTCTTACTGTTTTTTTTTTTAAATTTTAACGCTTTGTTGTAAACGTTGATACTAATGCAGAGCTCACAAATTCTCTCTCTCTCTCTCTCTCAAAGTCAACGAACGCCCAAATATTTGTTACTACTACTTGGTTGAACGCTCACAACAAGTCGTTTTTTTTGTGTGTGTGTGCTTTGTTTCTATTGTTTAGATTAAAAAGAGTTATTCTACTAGTACCGGAAAATATACACAGACACAACAGTATATTATTATGGTAGTTGAAAACATTTAGTTAACAGTCTAATAATAAATCACTCATTTACTACTATTACATCGTTACAGTGAGATATTTAGACTGTGTATATAGGCTTCTACTAGCACTACTGCTTATCCTGTCGGCTTATCTTCTTCATCATCTGCAATATAACAATTTTTTTTCGAGGTACATGATACATAGGTAATTATTATTTTATAGTGCATTTTTTGGTAATCAGATATTTTAAAGAATCTGATATCAAAATTACATAAAAAAATAATTATTGTTATTATGTTTTCATTGTAAACGTCAAATAGGAGAATGCGTAGGTGGCTAAATTATTATGTAGCATGAGAAATAATATTTTGTACTTTGGATAGAGATGCATTGCATAGTAGCTGCAGTAGCTGGTAATAATTGCACTTGTGCGTTTAGTGAAATATACATTGGGAATGGTCATCATATCCTCCTTGAAACTGTTCCAGAGATACGTCTTGTGCAAGAATGTAAACTAGTTAAATTAATTAAAGTTTTGAAAATTAATTTTTTAAAGGTGAGAGAGAACAAGACAGAAACATGATGTCAAAGTGCTGATAATAGTTGCTGTGGTGGAAGATAATTTCATTTCTGAAAATATTTGGACAACCAAAATATACCGACAATGATCATCATGACACGGTTAATTTTGGAAGTGACTTTAATATTTATTGGTTGCATTGTGACGCGTGCATTCTCTGCGCAAACCTACGACTTTATAGTCGGTAAAAAGAACAAATCTATGAAAATTTAAAAAATGAAATAAATAGTAGTGAATCATGTATATTTTTAACGAATGTTTGTTCTGTGTTTTTTAAGTGGGTGGTGGAACTGGTGGGCTTGCCGTAACCAGGAGACTTGCGGAGAATGGTAAATTCAGTGTCCTTGTTATTGAATCTGGTGGAGTGCCAAAGGAAGGTCAAGATGTCCCTGCATATGCGCCAAACTTTTTGGGAGACACGGACGTGACCTTTCAATATGAGTCAATACCGCAAGTAAATGCATCCCTGAGAACCGGTGGGGTAAGTACTACTATGGCAACATTGTTGATTCTTTATTCATTACAATTTGGCGTTGTCTGCCTTTAGAATTTTTGACCATGTCATGCTATTTTGTCTAAAACTTAAAGAGTTATTTATAATTAGTTAACTGTAGTTAACTGAGTTCGAATATGACATCTATTTTGAAAGGAAAATTAGTTAATTGTAGTACATTATAATTTGGCGTTGTCTGCCGGCCGTCCGTATCCACAATATCTCGGAAACTATAAGGAATTTTGGAAGTCTGTTTTCATGGGGTCATCCCCCAGGGGTAAGGAAGGCAGATAAGCAATTTGTACATGGTAGTATGTACATATGAGGCATGTACATAATAGGAATCGGACATCCTGAGTTCGAATATGAATTCTATTTTGTAATCGCATTGAGTTAACTGTAGTTATCTAATTATAATTAACCTTTTTAGTTGGATTGGGACCGAAATCAGTATATGTATGTAATCGGACATGCTGAGTTCAAATAGGAAGTTTATTTTTAAATCACAATTAGTTAATTGTAGTT
>JAHZNC010002694.1:0-13704 GCA_027744095.1 Zhuqinia jingwanae | reverse complement strand
ATGAAGTACAAAAATATTGCTGCGAGCGAAAATGTGCCAGACATACCACAGAAAAAAGTTGCCTGAAGAACAAAAATACAAAATATACGTACAAAAATATACAGGCCTGTGAAGGTGGTTGTCATTTACCCCTAATTATTTGGGGTAGGTCAAAAATTAATTTCCAAAAAATATCAATGTCAAAAAAAGTCGTCATTGCGTAGATTTTTTAAAAGTACAAAACATTAAAGGTATGAAAAAGTACATATTGTGCATTTTTGATGTTTTGTAAAAAATACATGGGTTGTCGTGTTTTAAAAACATTGACTTATTGTGCGCGCGTTTGAAGTACATAAACAAAAAATATATATGCGTGCCTCTACCGTGCACCCCAAAAATTATACAAAAATTACTGTACTTAAAAAAATATTTACAACAAGTACAAGTACGAACTAGCTTATCTTGCAAAAAATAGTAAAAACGCAAGAGTAGCTTTTTTGATTGTGATAAAATCAAAAAAAATATGTAAAAAGAAATGTGCATCCAGAAAAACTTACAGAGAATCTGCTCGTGTCTGTTGTCAGATTCAGATGGTTGCGGAAACCGTATGGAGGTACGCAATTATCACACGGCTCTAAAATCCTAAGTCCCTTTAACTTATTTTACATTCGTACTTTGTGTATCTCATTAAAAGATTTAAGATGTATATATATATATATGTGTGTGTAATTGTCTATAAAATAATGTGTACGATTTTATTATGTGGTTTGTATCCAATCTAGTGTAAAAAAAACTCACTTTTTCTCCACTGTGGAAACAAATGGCATAACCACTTTGTCAACAAAGGAACCAAAACCCAGCCGGAAGTTTGTCTTTAACTTATTTTACATTCGTACTTTGTGTATCTCATTAAAAGATTTAAGATGTATATATATATATATGTGTGTGTGTAATTGTCTATAAAATAATGTGTACGAATTTATTATGTGGTTTGTATCCAATCTAGTGTAAAAAACTCATCTGCGAGTAGGTTTCCCAAGTTGGAGAGTTCGTCCTGTGTGGTTTTTTAAAACAATTAATATGTTAATTTATATTTATAATTTGTGGAGTGCGGCAATATAACACCATTTTCCACCTTATCATCCTCCATGGATTTTGACAAGTCCATCAAGTAGTACAGATCAACTGGGTAGTCTTCGGCTTGAGCGTATTGCATGTTCATGTCAAATGGCTGACCAACGCGAAGTTTGATTGAGANCTCCATGGATTTTGACAAGTCCATCAAGTAGTACAGATCAACTGGGTAGTCTTCGGCTTGAGCGTATTGCATGTTCATGTCAAATGGCTGACCAACGCGAAGTTTGATTGAGACATGTTGTGGTCTAATTTGAACTGCGGATTTAGATTCACTTCCTTTTGAGATCTCCTCGTCCCTGTATATTAGTAATATTATTCAAATTTGCATGATTCATTACTCCAAAGCATGCTTCGTCAATTATGTAAATCATCCTAAAAAATAATTTCAACGTACACCAAAAGCTCATATTCATGATTTGGGTTGATGAGATATTCATCCCTGCAGCGAGATTCCACAGGAAGGGCAAGATGCCGCGTTGCAGTGTTGCACCGAGGGTATGGGTTAAAAATAATTTCAACGCACACCAAAAGCTCATATTCATGATTTGGGTTGATGAGATATTCATCCCTGCAGCGAGATTCCACAGGAAGGGCAAGATGCCGCGTTGCAGTGTTGCACCGAGGGTATGGGCTGTTATCTGATCTTTCGTATACCTGGGTTACAAAATACAACAAATTTTAACATTTTATGCTTGCAGAGCCATATGCAAAATGATAAAAGTAAACATGTTCACAGAGATAACTTTGTTGTTATTTTAAGTAGATATATTTATGTGTTGTTATACTGATAACCCGCCGATAAGCAATATATGTATATATGTATGTACACTTACAGGTTGCGAACACCAAACACAGTCCGGGCTTCTGATACACTCCCCGCAAGTCTTTTTTGCTGTACATGATGAATTTGAACTTTGACCAGAAACAAGACACGCAGTAAATACTACGAGGATAAAAGCTACAACGGCAAAATTCCTAGTATGGCACATTTTTCCTATATCAAGTTAAAAATTTCCCAGAGATCCAATGAAACTCCCGTGTTTGTGGGAGTATTTTGGGAATAATATTCCCAGGTGCAGAAATAGTTAGCTTAGGTAATATTATACGCAACGTCTCACTTGTTGGATAGACCAATTATTAGTATTATTATTATAATAGATTGCTACAATAAAATAACAGTCTTGTTTGTACTTTTTGATTCTGTGCAGTATATATATAAAAGTAGTTGAGTAGTGGTAGCAGGAGTACTCTATAATAATAGTATACTGTTGCTACAAGTACAAACTATACGGATCTGATATAGTGTCGCCTCCATGTAGACAATAAGAAATTATAAGTGAGTTTTTTATGCCATTTGAAATGTCAGAGTCTGTGTTTTCTTTTTGTCAAAAAATGAATTGTATTTTATTTGTTGTGTTATTAAACTAGCCTAGAAGCCCGAATTTCGTGTAAAATTTACAAATTTGAAAAAAAATCTCTTTTCCACCCACGCCCGAGTCAGTTTAACTCTAGTAACCCAATTGAAAAGGTGGAAGTGGAGGATGAGTAATAAAAACAGAAACACTCCAAAATAAGGAGTCAAAGCAAATAAGTTGTTATATGATGTGCATCATATATACGTAGGCCCATATACATGTCTTGTTGATAATATCATCATCACATCATCTTGCTCTTCTTGGAGTTCACACAACTTTACTTGTTAGTCAGTCAGACATTCACTCCTACCATATCACATTGCATGCATATTATATTTTATGTAGGTTGTTGTCGTACAAAAACTTGGATACATGATGTTGCTGCTGGGGAGACACACAGAGAAGGTGGTAGGATGTTTTTTTATAGATGGTGATTTCAGGATGTTGATGATGATGGGAATACACATGAACAAATCTTTCGATAACGTTAAAATGTGCATGTGCATGAATAAAGGCATAAGGCAATGCATTTACTTATATATACATTCGTACATACATACATTATTGAGTTTGGGAGAGAGAAAAAAATCTCCCCAATATTTTTTTTCGTGTAAGGTTATAGGTACGCACGTCTTTGTTGATAGAGTAAACAGTGGGGCTGTTGTTGCACTATTGACTATTGTGCATTCATATATGTACAATTTTGTGTAGACACCAAAAGTAACTGACATTACATTTACGGAACTTTTATGCGTGGGTTTCTTCCTCCCTATATATCTTTACTGTGTTCCTCATCACCATCATCGTATTTTTTTGTCAATATGTAAATGATCATTTTGCTTCAAAGGGTTTCACAGACATATACTACTACAAAACTCCATGTACTCCCTTTCCTTAAACGCCAACACCAGCACATAATATAAATGATGTAATGAGAATTTCCAACTTGAGCTTTTCTTGGGTTCATGATTCATGAATGTAAGCTTTTGTCAAGCATTTTATAAACTTTGTATCAGGAATATGTTTCATATGCCAAGTTAATCGAAGATATACATACATACCTATGCACAGTAAAAAGGAAAGAACATTTGGACATTTAGATTAATTTGGCTCCTCGTACAGCAAAAGTGAGCATTCAATTTAAAAATCACACATATCCCAAAATCAATATATGTGGAGGTCGATTTTCTTGAGAACAACTGCCAATAGTACTGAACAGTGATTAGCAAAGAATGAACAGGGTTGATGACTGAGATGGTGAAATAGAAACAAGATTAATATTTACCTCTACAGCCTACTAGAATGTATTATCCAATGATATCACAACATAATATCCTCCATTTACACCTCAGAATCATACATGTCATAGGAAATGTGTATATAATTCTCGATGTTCAATGTAACAAGTTTTAAAAAACTACTAAACTTTATTTGCAGACGTGCAATTTTAAAGCAGAGACAAAAGTAAAATTATAAAGACAAAAATTATTGTAAATAAAAAATTTCGTCCATGGGGGTATCCATAAGTTAAATCAATTTAAGACCTTGAACATCTGAGAATATGCTGGAACAATTGTAAATATGAAGTTGTTGGGGTCTCAAAGTCACGAATGTGTTCCTGATTAATGTATTTCCCCCTTCAAGTTCAAGTGTGGGAGTACACGTACCGCTGGGGGAGTATGAGTTGTCTTTCGAGAAACATTACGTTGGACCATCAATGATGGAATTTAGGATGAGCTAAAGTACACGTACATTTTTTCAGCCATTTTTACCCCAAAACTTGCATATATATTGCATATACTTAACCCCCAGGGGACATGTAAAATAATATATTATCTAAGCAAGGCAGCTTAGTATATTTTTAGTAACATTGCATGCTGCATGCTTAACAAAGATAAAGTGCGAAATGGAAAATCCGGCGAATTACGATACAAAGTTTTTTATTTAGTGTGCAATTTAAAAAAGTATAAAAATACAAATAAATAATTGTAAATAAATACAAATTATACTAACTTAAATAAATACCAATAAGAAACAGAGACATTTGACAAACTTCTAAGCACTAACTACTTTCGCCCTTGTTGACATTTTTATGTGCGAATATCAAATCGTTTGCTAAATTATTTGGGTAATGAACTTCCCCCACTACCCTGTAGTGTTTAGATTTCATGAACTTTATCGTTGCTTCCTTCCCTTCTGTCGTGTGGATGTATTCTACTGAAAGAGTCTGAGAAACAATGATTTCAAGATATTTAGCATCGTTTCAATATATGCACTACATTTTTACTATTAAAGGCAAAGTACCCTCTAACTTATAACAGGACATTATGGCAACTTACTTTAATGTACACTTTTTCAAAAGGAATAGTTTTGAGAACTTGTAGCTCACTCCCCTCTACATCCAGACTGAAATAGTCCACTGTTGTCACATTGATAGCTGCCAGCAAAGAAAACAGAGGCATGCATTGTACCTTCAAGTAGTTAGCATCAGTTTCCTTACTTGTCATATCTCCAGAATTCAATATTTTTCCTATATTGAACTGTTGTAGAAAGTTAGCCTGCATATTTTTTTAAAGAAGGAAATATTATACTATTCACGGAATGTTGTCACAAAAATTATGCATGAAAAATATAAGAACTGTATCAATTATTGCAAAATTCACTTACAGTGTGAGGATATGGTTTAACTGACAAGCAGGTGTTTGAAGCCCAGGCTTTCCTGTTTTTCGTTCTCAATAAGGCAAAGTTGCTAGGATCGCCCTCAACAAGGAGTCCCTGTAATAATAAAAATAATAATAATAATCCCATTAAAAATATTTCAAATTAATCATCACTACATTATATCTGTCATTATTGTTGAGGTATATACCTTCCATCCAAGGTACATTTCCATATATAGTGTATTTGATCGTGTTTCCCCATCAAGACCACCACATTCAACAAAGAAGCCATTTTGCTGTGCATGCAAGAAATTGGAACATTGATCAAAAGATAAGACACTCTGAGGCAATTTAGGGTTTCACTCACCTTATTTTTGAAAAATTTGCGAATAAATTGACCTTGACCACGAGAAGGATCAATGGTTGGGTGGGTCAAGTTATACTCTTTTGTAGATGGTGGGATAATATATTCATTTGACCAAATGTACTTGATTAATCTTTTGTCATCTTGAGCTAAAATTATCGGCGTTCCAGACGTGATTTGTTCCATTGGCACTGTTACAAGTTCCTGAACTTTAAGATAATCAAATAGGTAATAGTAAAGTAGAATGTATAAACATAATGTATTAGACCGAATCGGACAAAGTATACACAGTTAGCAAAAAAATAAATATAGTTTACATTAATAGCATGCCAAAAATTACTTACACTCGTACAATCCGTCAGGAGAACATGCTGCACAACTCTGCATCTGATCTTCCATAAGTGAAGATCTTCTTGGAATAATAATAGACCCGCCAAGTAGTAAGCAAATTCCGATGATTGTCACCAGAATTAAAACTGACAACTGTCTTATGATTTGACGCATTTTGATCACCACAAACTTACTTTTCTCATGCACGTTTCTACTATTTATTTCTATTTTTTTGCTCCTTCGTAATGTTGACAGACGAGACGAAGAAAATCCTGTTTTAACTTACAATTTCTCAGTTGCTAGTTTTAAAATTAGAGTAAATTTTAAAAATTCCCTCTAAAAAAACGTTTGAATTTTTGTGATTGTATTTTCGTGTGTACACATGTGATTTAAAATTACTGTAATTTGACTGGTGTATAAAATTTGAGGTTTGTTATTACCAATCTACTAGGTATATTCGTCGAAGGTTTAATTAAAACCAGAACCCAATACAACTTGCTGTGCTAAATTCTAATTCAAAACTATTTGTGTAGTCAGCATATTAGGCAGTCTTACGAGTGCAATAATTGTCAACGTACAGCATACAGCAAGATAAAATACAGACAACTTTATATGTGTTTGAATTGCTGTCAAACTATTTTAGTTTCTCTTAATCATTTTAATATGTATTACATATTATATTATATTTGACATTAATTATTAATATTCTTACATAGTATGATCATTCGTCACTTTAAAAGTCCATTAGAATCAAGGTTAATCAGCAAAATTTTACGGCAATGCTTATATTAATCGGATTATTAAGCTATACTAAAAACTAGTAATTGGCTATTACATATTTATAAATTGACAAAGTTAAATTGGCTATATTAAATAAATATACTATATATTGGTTATATATTGCTAATTCGTCACATTAATTAGAAACCAGATATGCCAGAGTTGTACTATTCCACCCCCCATTAAATCGTCATACCTATTTGTATGCTTTGATGTGGTTGCAATTTTTGCAATGCGATTAAATTGGATTACTAAAATTTGATTTCATGAATTCATGTTATTAGGCAATTATATTTACATTGAGGACAGTTATGCTCTTTTCATTATCTGTCTGTCATCTGTATTATGAATAGATACTTATGTACGTGGTAAACTTTTTTTTGAAGATCCGCACACATCCAACATCGCATTTAGTACTCCAGCTGGACAGGACGCTTAAAGTGAAACTTGATTTTACATCAGGCTTATTGTTCATTGAACATGCAATTTTTACACGAGTTGATTTGAATCCAATGTCACGAATGACACGAAACAAGATTTGAGGTATTTGGAAATTTGGATATAGCTCCCCTGATTACTCTTAACCACATCCTCTTCCTTTTATTTTAAAATCACTCTTGCGTCGTTCATCACATCACATCTTTTTTGTATGTAATTTCAAGTAGAAGAAAGTTTTGCTCATCTAAGGGCATCTACCTGGAGAACAGTAAAACACGTGTGCAATTTAACGGAGATGCTTGTACGTATGATTTGTTAAACATGACTAACTATTGTGAGTTAACATTTTTGGGTAATTTGGGTTGATTTTATTGCAAGGAACACAAATCATTAAACGAAGGATAATATGCATACTATTTATTGTTTAAATTAAATCATAAATTGAGTTTGTGTTTATTCTGAGTATTTAAATGCACTTGATCCTTTTACAGAGCATTCCATGGACTACATAATGTTGAAAAAGTAAACGATTTTATACAAAACCCTGGCGTTGTAAAATTTCAATATTTGGAAAAACGTTAACATTAAATCTTAAATTAATGATAATAATTAAATCTAAACAATATACCAACAGACAACAAAATATTCCAAGCATTCGGTTTGATTATGCTGTGCCGACTTGGGTAGGCATATATTAATTAAGAAGCATCTCTTTTTATCACATGTTTTAGCCCCATGCATTTGGAAGAAGAAGATAGCGGTAAGTGCAAAGTCAAATTTGCATGCATTATGCATTTTAATGGCACCGGTAAATTATATTTAAAATTCAGTTTAACACTTTCATGTCCCTGGCATTTCACTGGCCCTTCCATCATTTCTTTCAGTGTCACGTAAACGGTCATCATTTCCAAAGTACGCAGATATAGCAGCCTCATCGTTTGGTATGTATCCCGGAAATGGTCTTACATTCCTCAAGTACTTTGAACTTGACTGTCTGAATTTATTACACAATCCGCATGGCAAATTGGAAAAATTATAAATAACAGAAAATGCACAAGTAACGAAAGGCAAAGCAATAAAAACAAAAATCAATACAACGGCGAAAAAATTGTTTTTTCTTTTGCCGTCGATGCCGGGGTCTTTTTCATCACTTGTCCTAACAATCTCGTCGTAACTTTTTGCAAAAATGTGAAAGCTGTCATTATTTTTAGATGTTGATCTTAATGGGGGAAATTTAACTGGCTTCCCACAGTCCATGTCTTGTTGAGCAACGATGTACAAATTTGATGAGTCTATGCTTCCATCATGAACGATTGGTCCAAACTTGAAAAAGTATCTGCATTCAGATTCAGGCTCTGATTCTGCCAATGGTGGGCCTGCCACATGATGAATGAAACTACATAAATGCTCATCCTCTGCAATACAAGAACAAGAATCAAAAGAATTACACGTATTATAAATACACACGATTACATAACATGCGTAATGCGTAAACATTATTGTGCTATAAATTTCCCTGCAGGTTTGTTAAATTATTTTATTTAATGATCATCCTACATACATTGCATTGGCAGACAATTTACTTTAAACGCAATTGTACTGGGTTAAGTTATTGTGTATATTGGAAATTGAAATAAGCAAAAGTCTCACAAATGATGTTGTAAGAATAGCGTAATAAACAAATAAAAATAATGTTGATTGCTGATGATGACCATTATATGGCATATCCATATGGCTTACATTCATTAGCTATTAAATATAAGTAGTTGATAATATGCCTCATAATATAATTCCATTATTGGTATTGGTACAAATTTTGCAGACCATCAAGTAGCATCAGTAGCACAAAGACCATAATGTTAATTTTCACTTTCGTAAGCAAGTAAGCAATTTATACCTTGTAGTAATATACTAACCTTGAAACTGAAGAGTTTTTACGATTAATGGAGTTGGGTAATTGTGATGGCAAAAATATCGACAATCTTTTCCTTCTGCTAAGGGTCCTGCTCCATATACCTCACAAAGAATGCAATTCCGCATTTTCTCACAAGTTATCTGCAAATGAAGGGAAATATATATACACACTGCATCAATACAGGATTTCACTGGCAGCATGAGCGTATAATGGTTTTCAATAGTCTGAGCATTGTATAATCTTGTCTAAAACTGAGACCTTCTCAATAATTTTAGCATGTATCTCCTAATTATAAGTAAATTGGTATCACATTAGTTTTTTATTGACTATAAATAAATATTTATTTAAAATATATTATTATGGAGAGACCTTAGAAGTCAAGTATTGACAAGCATCGCCAGTCCTTTCACTCCTGCACCGACAACGACAACTCGTGTAATCACATTTTCCCTGATCATCTCCTGAGCAAATTTTCCCATTTTTTCCTAGCTTACATCCTGCACAATTCCCTTCTAGATTATTAACATTATTAGCAAATTCACGAGATGATACGAGTAATGGCCGTGGAGCTGGGATTTGTTGATAGGGGTAGTCTTCTGATATGATGAGTCTGTTGATGACAACTGATGCCACTGCTGTATCTCCAGTAGGTAGAAGTAATATCACGCTTTGCAACGTGCACCAAATCACAATTAGATTCTTCCAGTGCAAAACATAGTAGTCAACGCGTGAAACAACGTGTGACCGAGTTGGATCCATTAGTGTGGAATATACTGAAAATCATGCAGAATTCAATTGGAAATGAGTTATATAACTCTTTGGAAGGATTACAAGCATGTCATGCAATCAAATTCATTCGTGATGATAAAAGCAATATTATTTGTACGGTAGTGTGTATTATAAACGATAATTTACCTCAGTTGTCAGCACATTTATATTTCTTCTCAAATGCAACGGTATGGGGAGTTGTCTAAGAATGCATTTGTTGCGCTTGAACAAAATGAACAGCTTTGTTTCAAATGGCAAAAACACTTGATTTGTTTACTAAATTTTGCACTGTATCGTGTTATTAAGAAACAATTAAAAAGCTTCTAAATATCTATTTTATTTTATTTATGTATTTTTTTACACAAGTTATACAGTAGCCACGTTCACCTCGGAAATGTCTTTTTTAATATTATGATCACCTATACAAGTCGTCTTGAAATGAATCAAGTGAAGATTATCCAACCATATACTTACATAGTTTAAATAAATTGAAATTGATTGAGCCAAAATCACAACGGAATTTTCAGTCATTATTATTACATCCCTATTGCATTGCATTGCATATATCATATACTACTATTTTCATTACAATTCATTTGCGTATTTACTTACAAATCAGCACGGTAAATGCATCAAGTATACATTTTTTATTATTATTGTGCATACATTAGTAGGTGAATGTCTTCGTATATAATATGTCTTGTCGTACGCATAAGAATATCTTGTAAATATGTATGTGGTAGTTCATGTGTAATGAATATATTCATTCGAATGGGTAAACAGGAGAAAGAAATACGCTATATTTTCATGGCAGTTCCTAGAACGTTTCTTTTCTTGTCTCTGGCAGATTCCCAGCAGCGGAGAAATTTGTTCATCTGAGAGTTCATCTTGCATCATGAATCATGATATGTACGCAGCACCGAAAAAGCCACGTTTACCCCCTATTACGTCGACATGCACTTTGAAAGTGTAAGAAGCACGGTATACCTACTCATATTACATAAAAACGTTAGTAAGCTAACTAACACAGTTTCTGAATCTGAATCATCATTATTTTCTCAATCAGGAAGACATAAAGACCCACATGGCCATGTTTGTAAGTGTAAGAAGCACGATATACCTACTCATATTACATAAAAACGTTAGTAAGCTAACTAACACAGTTTCTGAATCTGAATCATCATTATTTTCTCAATCAGGAAGACATAAAGACCCACATGGCCATGTTTGAGAGAAATACACTAGTTTGAAAGAAACCAACAAAATCCGTACTGAAAAGTGAATGCTGTATTCTTCTTTATACATATCGTCATCATCACGAGGTTGTTGTTGAGGTACAATAATAAGTTGTAAAAACAACGGACTTGAAATGATAAAATCAATTGGTATACTTGTACTGCGCTACAAATGAGTTAGTTATTTTCGACTTTCTTCTGTTTAACATAATATATTATTAAAATTCAATCTAATCTGAAGACCAGAAAACACTATACTTCACTATTGTATATATATACCCAACATTATTATAATATAGGCCAATGAATCACGTCCGCTTGTTTGGTACGGTATACAATGCCTTCAATCTTGGCAAGTACTTGGATAACGTAGTTATTATGCATATCCCATGTAAGTAAAAAGCTAATAATAGGTGTACAATGTTCAATAACTATAATACAATAAATAGGTATTCAATGTAAGATTTGAAATGCATTTATCAATTGCAAAACGCATTTTATAAACCAAAAAATCGCAAAACTTCCCACAATGAAAATATTTCATGGACGACCATTCCTTTTTTTATGCAAGCATATATGTCATTTATAATAATAACTATAAGCCTCTTGTTGTAAGCCTCAAATATGATCATAAGTGAAGTCATCATCCATCACTCAAGCATTCTAGCTGCATCAACGTGCATGTGCTTACTGAAATTGCACAGTTTACATTCATTTATGCAAACCATAAACTTTTAAATGAGTTTAGCAGAAACTGAGCGAGCAATGTAAGTAAATTTTCCAATTTGATTAAAAAAATTGGACCTGGATAAATTACATGTGACGATGAGATGTATATTAGACATTGCAACATTGCAACGTTAAACGTGATACCGGCATGATTCGCACGCACACTGAAACACTCTGAGAGATGGAGATAAGAATCATGCCATTTATGAGAAAATTTTAAACTATGTTATTCTGCACACTCTGTATACCTAATAATAACTGAAAAACTTGTGTCGCGTCACGGCCACGGCAAAAAGGGAATATCATGTTTAAAAATATTGAAAAAAGCACATAAAGTTTATGTGTCTTGCTTAATGGGATGATATTGGTTCAATCATCATGTGTACAATAAGATGCACAAGATAATTTAGTGCACATCTGTAAAACTGTAACATCCACATGGTCATCATGAATCAGTCAGTCAATTGAGCTACTGCACTGTCATAGTCAGTCATTTAGGCATACTAACTAATTGTAAGTGTGCAAATGGCCGCATGGTTGCTGCTAGATAAAGATAACTTCATATTATTATGACGTTGATGTATTTTGCAAAGAGGCAGCCACAACCACATTGACCTACGGTAAGTTATTAAAATACAACATGCCGGCAGAATACAGAGAATTTTCTAGTTTGTTTCCCTCATAACATGTAATTGGATAAAAGTACTTGAAGAGGATAGGAAGCCGGTATAGATTTAACAAACAAAACTATCTGGAAGAATATTCTGTTAAAAAGAATTGCTCGTGTATAGCAAGATATACATAATAACACGCATAATATAAGTTACTGAGATGACGAAATTGTTGCATCATAATATGATTCCGGCGTTGTTTTGTACATGATAATGCAAAATGAACAAATCGTACGAAGCAAAATACGTACAACGTACGCAAACTTTGCAATTTCTCACAAGAAAATTCCGAATTTTGATGATTTACGTTCATGTAATCCCCTTGGGTTGCAGAATAAACATTACGCATTGTTTCAAATTAATGGAAAATAATATAAACATTCATTTTATGGCCTTAAAAAAGAAAACAATAGAGTTATTGCATTTTGAACATGCCTATATATCTGTTTATTGCATTATACTTAATGTTTATTTGATGATGATTGATTAAAAAGTATTTCAAGTGTACAGTTCCAGATTGCATTTCCCATTTTTATGCGAGGGTTTAAAGTTTAAAGCCGATAAATTTCACATATATGTAGCCTCTTCCAATAGCTTTAAAACTTATGCACATGTCAGGGCCTTGACATTAGACTTATGTATGTATAAATTATAATACATATATACAAAGTATATCTCCATGAAAGGACCACGAATACATGAATCTTTAACTGGAATACAAAACACGTGAAGTTCAACTTGAACCGCATAAGCCAAAAGTAACTCAACTGCTAAAAAGCTGGTATCACTTACGTGGTCGTTTGAACATGACTTTACCTCTAACATTTTACATCATCAAACCATCTTCAAGGTTGCTATTAGTACATGGGAATCCTGCATGGAAACTGGTCAGTCAGTTTCAGCTAGTGTTCACGCCACCCAACAGCACATACAACGATACAACATATATATAGTAGAAGAAGTAAAAAGGTGTGTAAAGCTAAAAACCCCATACAATAATTGTATATAGAGGTTTTTGTCACACATACACATTGCGAAAAAAAAACCTTCTCCATATATTCATTCCATCACATGCACATGAACAGGAAAAAACTCGGCAGAGAGAGAGAGGAAAGGAAAAGCGAAATGCTGCATATACCAAAATATAATGTGCGGGGATTGATGTGATGATGATGATGATCATCATTATGTTAAGTTCATTATCATCATCCTTTTATTACAAAATATACATACAACATAGGTATGTACGTAGATGCTATTGTTACGTGTGCATGTGAAAATGC
>JAHZNC010002693.1:0-12494 GCA_027744095.1 Zhuqinia jingwanae | reverse complement strand
AGTTTTTTAAGCGGCGTAATATATTTATAGTAGAAAAGTCATCCGACCACTTTCGCTTGGCTTGCGCCCTGAAGTGCCCTACGTTTTTATGTGTATTGTACATATCAACTATCAACATCGCAGAGCTGCTAGGCTTCATTCGAAATTTAATCTCATAAATGTTGAAAGAAAAAATTCTGCAATAGGATTGTATTTTGGCTGTAATTAAGATTAGGAAGAAAGCTTTGTTTTTTTCTTCATATATGCAGACATGCATCTGACCACTGGCAAGAAAGAACCATATTAAATAGCGAAGATTAGTAAATTCTTGAAAGGTGTGTTTATCATAGCAATTAAATTTTGTTGAATAATTATCGTAGATCTTTGAAATGAAAATATGGGAATCATGGCCATTATTGTGTTTTACTATGATTACGAAGCATAACCAACAAAAAATGCCACGTCCTTTTCACGGATTTCGAACAGAAATCAGACTGTTGACATATTTATTGCATTGGAAAAGATGGATGTGGAACGTGAACAAAGCCAACTTAAAACAATCAACAATGTGATGATAGATATATATTTGGAAACAGTGTGTACTTCCTTATTTCGTTTACATTATTATTTTGGGGAGTACTGCTTGGGACTTGGGAGTATGCAATTAACATGGTATGAACATGAACAAAATAAAGGAAATGCATTGTAACCCCACGATAAATAAATTGGTGACCCGTTTTGGATCTTATGCATGCACAAGGTAACCCAATAAACTTACAATCAGTAGAACTATTAACTTTCAACTTTTATGATAAAATTATAGTATAGTCTGAGTCTGAAGTATGTATCTTCCTTTGCGATGCATGTTGCATTGCATGTCATGCGTGAACGAAGAAATTAATGCATCACCAAAAAATGTGCGAAAATGACGACAGCAGCAACCTTCCTGTACTTCAATGTCTCTTTACTATATCAATATCAATGATGTAATGTACATTCAACATTTTAAGTAGTATACCTGCGTAAATTAATTAAAATAAACAAAATAATAATCTTAAATTAAGTAGTAAGCAATTTTATTAGGTTGTATAAACTTACACACATTTGTGTTTTCCACAATCAACAATGCAAGTCTCAAATATGGCACGATAAAAATAGGATCAAAAGATAAATATGCTAATGATTAATTTTCAAAATTGAAGATGTATATTGACATTCAAATTCTGCTAGCTTCAAGCTTAGGCAATAAAGTTCCAACTGGAACTCACAATCAGTTCATCTGATCTGACATTTTCAACTGTGAATTTTTAAGCTCATAATAAAATGTATAAGTATGAGTACTTCAAGAAAATGACATAAAAATATATTTAGATGCATATTATTTTATTCTAGATACATAGTAAAACTAGTATATGTTGAAGGAATAATCTTCCTTCCTCACTGGGTAAGAGTGTTTTTCTTTTGTACGGTTCCCGAAAAAACTAAATACTTACTCAAATTTGTATTTTAGAAATTAAAAAAAGGAACTGGTCAACGGTTCATTTAAACATTCCGCATATAGGTAAATTCAAATGGCCAACCATAATTGAAACTCAAGCATCCTCAAGTGTATGCATAACATTTGCAATAAAATAAAGTTTCAAAAACAATGTTGAAGATAAAATGGAGGAGTATGTTAAGCATCCAATTTGTCTTGAGATGTTTTGATGATGAGAACATTCTTGTTGTATGCAACTCCGTTAACTAAATAATCATACATTCATCATTATAATTTATAATGTACAATATGTATATGCTATTATACACTGTGCACTGTACAAATATATTCAATTCATGAAAATCTTAAATTATTTGAGAAACACAATGTATTAAAAAGTGTATATGTTTGGCTTCATTGATAACAATGAAGAATAATAATATATGGCCTTATAATTATAAATAATATATATTAAAGTTGGTGTATACCTACCAGGATATGAAATACTTGATATTATTCAAGTTTATGTCATATAATAGCGCACTTCCTAGCAAATGTTGCAGCAAATAAAATTCGATTCTTCAAGGAATTTCCGGTTTTGTTGCGCATATCCTCAGACTACATTCAACATTAAATGTTATTGCAATAAAAATTTGTTTTTCATCTTTTTACATTTGTGCATGGGTATATTATGTTGTATGTATAGCTTTGCAAACCTGAACAATATATATGTAGTCCTGTTCTGAAAGTTTGCCACATCAACGGCATATAATATTGTTGCATTCCATCAGTGAACGCTGAATAAATAAATGCATAAACAGCTCTCCCTTTTCGTAAGGTTCGTCTACTCATTTGACTTAGCCGTTTTTATATCAAATATNTATGTAGTCCTGTTCTGAAAGTTTGCCACATCAACGGCATATAATATTGTTGCATTCCATCAGTGAACGCTGAATAAATAAATGCATAAACAGCTCTCCCTTTTCGTAAGGTTCGTCTACTCATTTGACTTAGCCGTTTTTATATCAAATATTAAACACAGGGTTATACAAGTAGTATTCTCATGACTCTTAATAGTATACTATTATACTGTCTTCTCTCATCATGATATTATAGTAAATTCGTTGATGAGGAGATGGCGATCATGATGATGATTGAGGTAACGGCTAGGTTGTTGGTGTACAACATCATCATCATGATCATGGCATAATTTACAACAAACAACGCAACAACTTTTACTACCAAACCAACTATACACAGCACAACGCAACTTATTTATCGTCGTAGGTCCTTTAAAAACAAAAGTCCAACGCGTCAGGAAATTATGCGAAAAGAGCGTCGTATATTGCCGTTGTCGTTATATAAGAACGACAACTATAGTTCAAGCTTTTGGGTTTTATAAGGATCACTGTCAGTTATGCTTATGCATATATAGACCGTTTTATGACATGACGATAAAATTGAAACTTCTCTCTTTCATTCTTCACCTCTACTCATTCTGAACTCTAACATACCTGTACACGCTCAAATAAATACGTACACGCACATGTACGTGCTACACAAATCCCTACACGCACAGCAATCTAACATACATATCTCTAATCTCTAATCTTCACGTGGACTTCGGTTACCGTTGCCGATTGTGGATCTGTAAACTACCAAAAAAAAAAAAACTCGCCAGTAAGCCAGTTGCTCTTCAACAGAGTGATATGCTGAGAACAGAGAACAAAATCAAATGCCGTATTAAAATTGAAACTTCTCTCTTTCATTCTTCACCTCTACTCATTCTGAACTCTAACATACCTGTACACGCTCAAATAAATATGTACACGCACATGTACGTGCTACACAAATCCCTACACGCACAGCAATCTAACATATCTCTAATCTTCACGTGGACTTCGGTTACCGTTGCCGATTGTGGATCTGTAAACTATCAAAAAAAAAACTCGCCAGTAAGCCAGTTGCTCTTCAACAGAGTGATATGCTGAGAACAGAGAACAAAATCAAATGCCGTATTTTTTTCATAGAGCACTTTGGGATCTATTTCCTTTTGATTAGGCACATGACGCTAATTAAATTTCTTCATTGTTATTCAAGTTTATGATTCCTTACGTGCATTAAAAATTAAAATACGTACAGCTTCGTCGGTCAGTTTGTGTTGTTTGTCGTTTCTGTGTCAGATAACAGGAAGAAAATGTTGACGCGTATGATACATTGGATTAACTGAGATTGCTACTTGTAGGTCTGCATTTGCGCACGTCCATTTTTGTAAAGAAAAACAAAGTGCGAATCAGACAACAACTTGAAGATACATATAACTCCCAAATGGTTTGAAATTGAAAGTATCAAGAAAAATGGTCGAAAGGAGTGTAGAATAACACTTAATTTGCATACTCACTCAGTCTACCTTACTAACCCCCGTAGGACACTCCACCTTCCGCATCACTTCTTGAATCAAAAAACAATTGCGTGACTGACAACAGTCAGGAACTTTTCCTGTATTTTGTTCGCAAACAACTTGAATACGTATCGAATTGAATTGTGCGAGTGCCAATTTTTACATAGGCAGTTTTTATTATATGCACAAGTATATACAATATGGTGATATTGGTGATTGGTGACTTTTATTGAATGGCATGGTTTTATACTTCAACTCACTTTCTTTCTGGGGATGAAGCTATACAACGTTGACTTTTGCCAGTAGCAGCGGATTGTGATTGTAAACTATGTATGTAGGTATACATGCTATCTTATTTATTATGCAATCTGTTTTGTATGACCGTGTGTGACGAATTTTTTTTAAAAACTTTCAGAGTTCATAGAAGCTGATTCGTTTTGAGCGTTGCAGCTGTGTTACAACGCGGTATAATAATCAGTGTGATCGTGGTCAACTAAAAGTGACTGTATGCAATACAAAGGCATCCTGTAAATCAGTTCCAGTGGTTTGTATTTCACCTTTACATTTACATGTCAACTGTTAATGGTAAGTATCTAATAATTCAATAAACTCACTTTAATTTAAACTATAATATTCAGTTGTAAGTTGTATCGTGTGTGTGTTGTTCCAAATGATACGTACATCTAGTTGATATAATAGTACCTATATGGCATCAGTTGAGGAAGTAGTAAACGCTCAATAGGAATTAATTTACCTAAATTATTCAATTTAGTTATATGCCATGGTTGTTAACATTAACTGTTCATATCACGCCGTTGTAATGTTTCTTTGAATCAAAATCAATACTTCAAATTTATGAATGAAGCTTCAAAATTGCCCTCTTTTACATAAGTCACAAGTTACAAGTGACAAAATAGTCACAGTGATAGTTACACGTGTTTGCATAAGACTGGACAGGACAAATAACCGAAATAAAAATAGCTGAAGGAAGATCAATTGCAACCTTTCTAAATCGCCGCATATTATGTTATCTACCTATTAGGGTTGTGGGTGCCATACTGTTATTCAAATGTTCAAAAATATTTTTTAACTGTTATAGCTCTAATATATATTTTTAACTAAAGCTGACTGCTAGTATCACCCAGCTTATTTTCAATATTCCCATAATCCAAAATACATATTGCGATCATCACAGTTCTTTTCAATATTATTGTTTTTGGATGCAATTTATTGAAAGTCCATATAGGGGTTTCAGGCTCAACTTGCAGCGTGTGTGCATCTTAATTAAATTGCAGTTTCAGTCATAACAATTAATTATTATAAACAGTATGAGCCTATTATGCTATTTTTGAAGCCAAAATTAATTGGACATTGTCAAACTATATATACGTACGCTGTACATATACAGTTTTGTATATAATCAGTCGTTTGTGTGATAGCCCTTCACCAAAATCATCCTCTAACACCGCACTACTGCCGCGACCACTATAATTACCGTAAAGTAAGGCTCATTATGTCCTCCTCAATTTTTAAGGAGGGCGTAAGTTATTTATTTATGCCATTTTACAGTATTATTACAAGTGTCAAAATACTGTCAACCTGTAGGACAATGAAAATAAATAATATATGTTAATAATTAAATCCCAAAACGGAATAGCTTAAATAGCAAGTTTTAAAAAAATCTCAAGAGTTACGTCTGTTAATTTGAGGTGAGTGTAGTTTTTAATAATAATAATATACACATAAGAGCAAAAGCTAACTGTCTGAAGTTGATTCATTCATTTTGGTACGTGGAGTTGAATTATCGTTTACCGCAGATAAGTTGAATAGTATATTACAACACTGATTTTTGGATCACGGCCGGAACTAAAAAAATTCTGAAAAACAAAAGAAACCGGCATGCACACACGAATGGCACACAGGCATGAATATAAAGAATTTGAATGACATGGTATGGTTGGCATTGATTTATAACATCACTCAGTTAATTCTATGCATTTTGTTAGTCCACACTCAGTTTTATAGTTTGTATTAGTTGTAAACCCCTTTTAAGACCGCTTGTTTTTTAATTTTAAATCCAATTCCTTCCGATGGATTGTGATTGCATACAAAAACGCCTTACAGCAAGTGCCTATTCGCAATTATTCAACCGTTGCATTTTCCTTTTGTTGTATCTTCCCTTGAGTGTCGTGGTCGCTACTATCACTATATCTCACTTGATATTTTGATTGTCAGCACCTGACAATGAAAAAATGTACATTACATAAACAAGTACATATCGAAATGTTAAATGTGCATTTGAAAGAACACTTCATAATACTTCTTCAACTTATATGAGCAAAGTATTTATAATAACCGATGTGTACACTGTACACTACATATATGTAATATATTTACATGTGCTATTTAATGAACCTTGAAATTTAAATTTAAAACTACTTAACTGCGTGATGTAAATGCACATTAAAATTTATCTTGTCATTACCATGAAGGGAAGTAATTTCATGAAATACTGCTGCTGATGTTGTTTAAATTAAGAAGTACACATACATTTTGCGGAAAAGAGAGTTGTTCAGCTTGTCAAGAGGCTTACGTTGGCAAACAAAAAATTGTCCTTTGAAAGTCATTTAAATTAAGAAGTACACATACATTTTGCGGAAAAGAGAGTTGTTCAGCTTGTCAAGAGGCTTACGTTGGCAAACAAAAATTTGTCCTTTGAAAGTCACACTGAGCGTAAATGGTTGCTGTTGTTCCCTATTGCATGACGCTGGGCTGACAACCAAAGAGACTACATAAGTAAAGAGTAAAGACTACACAAACATTCTCTACAGATTGCTCATCTTTATAGTTATGTAATCTTTGCTGACAACAACCCTGATTTTATGATCCATTGCTTTGATAGTAATCAAAAACTACTAATGTAATGCTGGCAATGCTAGCTAATCCATGTTTCTTTCCAATTTAAAAGTTTCATAATATCTATCATCATAATAATTAATATCTCATTTCCTTTTCTGGAGTAGTTGTTTATTAACGGATTATAATTTCAGGCGCAGGATGCCCAACAAATTAAAAATGCTCAACATCCAAAAACTATTTCATTTCGAGTGTTATTGTTGTAATTCATCAAAAAAGCCGTGGTATGTATGTATGGTTCGACGAAATAAACCACTGCCTCGGATCAATAATAAAGTATGTATGTTCAATGTTAGGAATGACGCAGAAAAATATTGTTGTAATGGTGAAATACATTTGCATGCATGACAACTTACAACAATTAACCATCATCTGCCAATGATAGATAACACAACCTTGCACAATGCACAACCTTTTTTGTTGATAATGAAAATTGCTAATAACCGCGATTTTGAATGTCAAGATCCTTCACCAATAAAATTATTATTCAACTTGCTTGAACTGGTACCGCTTCATTTCGTGCTTTATTTATAAAAAATTGTTTTGTTCAATTAAATAATGAAGGTAAAAATTCAGGGTTGCAATCGTAAAAATATATTTTAAATGCAAATTATGGCAATGATTACAATTAATGATATGAAATGAGCTGATGATGAAATCGATTTAGATATATACATATATTTCCTTTTGTTATTGTTTGTTATTTAAAATATTTTCACAACTATTCAATTGAGTTTATCATGGACACACTATAGGAGATCGACTCAAATTGCATGGTCAATTTATTACCTATGGTTAGTAGTTAAAATGTGTTGTAAAACGCATGTCATCATTAGAGTTTAGCAACAAAATAGCATAGGTTATCATGTTTGTGGTGGTTATACATAATTAATAATTATACAAGACAGCAAAGACTCATCTCAGGTAGTGAAACATGTTGCACCATAATTTTGCTAGTAGTGTTTCATGTGAAAAAGTGCGTTGTCCTTGGTTGCATTTTGTATATTTCACAGCTAACAGCACCTTGAACTACCACTGATAAATTCTATTTAAAAAAAATAGTTTGTTTGCATAAAACCATACTTGAATCTCATTCTTCTTTGGGTAGAGTTTGGGTCTTAAATGTATGCAGGTACATAGGTAGGTAGGTACAAAGAGAATACGTACAATGCATATTCTTAATTTGTTTTTTTTAAACATATTACATCCATTATTATTACAGTCAATGTTTACGTTGGAGCTTTAATGAGATACATACATATTATTTTTACTTCACATCCAACATCCTTAATTTTAGATTATGAAAACATTGCCAATACTACTTTAATAAGCAATTTTGTCAATTTGTAACCCCTTTTTATCTAATAACCTAATGCTTGTCTATGAAACAATCATGTTCCATATTGTGTTCCATAGTATGCTTAATTTTGTAAATGCACCGATATCACATACAACATATCACATTGTTAACATATTATGGTGCATACCTATTTACAATTTCGAATTGATTTTTAAATTATTTGTTTGTTCTTGCCTTGTTCATGACTTTTTCTCAAGGTATAATATTTCTGGTCTTGAACAGACAAAAGGCATGAAGCTAAAATAATCAAAGAGGGCATATTTGTTTTAGACAAATCTCACATTTATGTCCTTGAATTACGAACCATTCCAAATCAGTGTTTTAATATTTTCTTACACAATCTATAAACTTGAGCACGATTGTTGAGATAATGATATCTAAATGAGTTTTGCAACATTGTGCTTCAAATCCCAAAAAGACGCATTTTCATTTAATTCGTAACTATAACCCAGGTTTAACTATTATAAAGTTTGGGTAAGCAAAATATTGGTTGAAATTGTAGATTCTTCACCCCCAACATTCGTACATTGCATAATTGATTTCATTATTCTGTCGTCAGTAGAAGTAAACACAGAACGAAACGCGAGTACCGTGAAGAGTGAAGTGCTGTGCCGACGGTCGAGAGTGTACGTGCGTTTTGACAGTAGTTGACATTTGACTTGGGAACAGTGCATAATGATAATTGCATGCATTTTTAAATAATTGTACTGTAAACCCTTGCAACACAACGTCTTAAAAGACGAATCCCTATTTTGCCATAAATATTTGTTGTGTGAATCTGAATGTAAAAGTGTGTGAATGTGTGCGCGCTGTAGTCAGTGTGGTTAGTGTAATCGAAATCCCTTGTCCAACATGAAGTAAATGAAAGAACTTGGCATATACGTTGAAAATGAACAAAGTATGAACATATATTATTAGACGGATGATGATGTAGCAATTTTGGGGCAAAAACAGAACCCAAACGATAATTGCTCAGTAGATTGAATGATGGCAAGTTTGACAAATGACATTTTTTGTCAGTCTACTCTACAGTCAGAGCAAAACTAACAGACAACAGATGGTTGTATTCCACATGTATTCAAAATCAGTGTTACACTACAAAATCGATAATCAATTCATTGCAAGATAAAGTGCAACTTTTTATTCACAAAGATATAACTACGCACATTTACGTACAAAAAAGCATGTATTTGTATGCATTCAATACCAACAAAACTGATTACATATATAACAAACAGCAACACTGCCCCCACTACGTTAAACAAACATTTGATTGAAGCAACAAAGTCTTGATTGGAATTGGTAACTGTGAAATGAAATGAAGGGCTGCTGATGCATAGAAGGTTAATAAATTAATAAAATATATATGAAACGTATTGCCATTTAGTAATTTCCTTCTTCCAGTTTCCTTCCATCTTCCAATTAACTACTTGGCTTTTGATTTGCACTGACTGTACTGTCTATATTATGATTATGTATACCTATTTGTATGGTGCATATACTAAAATCTCATGATTTATATTCTGCAATATGAAAATTAATTTTTATGTTTGTGAAACCACACGATGCAAAATAAGATGCAGAGTTTATTGCTGCGTGTTAATTTATCAACACAAAGTTCATGTACTGACTTTGTTACAGGTTGAGGAAAATAGGGCTCATCTTCACCGCGACTCACCACGAACTATACCAAATAATAATTATTGTCCGTACTCAGGCATCAAGGTCATCAATGAATTATTTTTAGTGTATTGGTCGAGTGTGGTTATTAAATTAAATTGTGCATAAGTTGCAGCTTATGTGATGCGAATAAGCATTTATCTGTAAATGGTCCAGAAACTATTTACAATGCAATCGGTGTCATCATAATAATCTTGCTTATCTCACGATGACACTCATTTTTGTGTGGGATTTTTTTAAACCTTGATTGCAAGTAATTAGAGTTGATACGATACAACAACATTATTTAACAAATTAATTACGAATAATGCAACCAGTAAAGATGTACATTTGTAAATGTACATCATAGTTTAAGTAATCCCTAAAAATCATTCAAAGTTTAGCATCTGCCGAAAGTGTGAATTAGTCACATTTAAAGTGGGAAATAAAAAATGGTATGAATATCCGGAAAATAACGTGCAGTATGCATGCTTTGAAGCACATTAATTTACATGTAAGCATGGACGGATGGCATCATTTATGTTGCGTTGTATGTATAAAGCATATTTAATTAGATGCATGTTAAATCATAAACGTTATATTTTGTTTTCTTTTAGTTTCCAGACGGCAATCCCCTTAATTTCATCAATAAATATTTGCTCTTTCAACAATAACAAGAAAAAGATCCAAGGATAGGCTTTGTCATCATCAAATTGAACATATACAGAGAGCTAAAATGACATCAAGACTGCAAACGACAGTTTCAACAACGTCATCGGTGACCTATCACACAAGAAACTATGCTGCTGAGGAAGAGAATGCGATACTCAACACAATCAAGGAGGGGGCTGGAGAAGAAGTCCATCCCATCACCGCGCCACTAAATTTAAGTCAAGTCGCAAATCCTAGTCCTCAGACAACAAGTCATCATTTGCAACCCTTTTCATGTTTTATGAGTCCAGACGATAAGTCATCAATTCATTTCTGGAAAACACCAGTCAAATTTTTTCACATCGCAGCTCGGGAACTGAGCGTATTGCTAATTTTAATAGAAACCTTAATACTATTGGGAGGTTATTTAATGATCTTAGGAGTTCATCATAGTATAAGATATTGTTTAAGTAAATTAAGGCACAAAAATTTTGCAGAGCATGATATTTCTTACATGAACATGAGGAATTACTACAACAACAGACCAGTCATTGCAAGACGTGTTCCTCGAGGAAGAATGGCTGGCGGATAACCAAGCTCTCCTTCTATGCGACTTACTTTAGTCGTACTAACTGTTTTACGTTCCCTAATTTCTTTAAGCCTGTTGGGGAATGTCCTACAATAAAATGTGAGCTTGTGATTGGAAATATTTTTTAAATCGGTTACACTTGTTATGGTAAATACATACTACCAATTACTGTTTAAAAAAGATTCCAAATATGATTTTGTTTAAAGTTACAGGTTACAGTTTTGTAAAGGATTACTACAGTAAAAAATTCATGGTACATGCATTCATTTATATATAATACAATCTTAAAGCTCATGTAAGTAATCAAATAACTAACGAACAAGTCAAAAACAAGGATAAAGATTTGGAGTCAATTTCACCTTCTCGGTAATATGAGCAATATTTGTGACGTTTGCTTTGTAGGCACAAAATATATAATTTCATAACAAAGAAAGCTATTAGCTTGAAAAAAATTGTAATTTGTAAGATTGAATGTGTTGGAATAAATCGACTTGAAATAAACTGTAGTAGCGTTGGAACAGCAATGCATTAAATGAAACTTGCGACTTTACGAGCACTGTGATTCAAAAAAATATATACATCTCTGGCTGTCAATAAAGTCGTCTTGTTATGCTGTATAGTACTTATTACTTATTTATAATAAAAACCGTTACATGTGTTGTTGAAACATTAGTGCTACGTGCTCCATATGAACATAATTCCTCTCATACTAGTGTACTACTGCCCTGTTCATGTCGACCTGTGTTAATTGAATTGTTTTTAAGCTTCAGAATAAAAAGCGATAGAAACCAACTAATCACTACTCACGAGTAGTGTTTCTAACGTAACACATGTATTCGTTAATGGCCAATCACTTGCCATGACTTTTCAAGCTATTCGTTTTCTAAAACTATCATTGTGCATTGGTATTACTGGCAGATACATAATTAATTACATACTACATACACGCAATTTGTGCGACGTAAAGTCCCAAGATAAATCAAGAATCTAAACTTAAGTAGCTTCACCCAAATCCAAATACTACTCGTGACATGCCTTCCTTTCTTCTATGAAATTTGAAATTAATCCCCACGAAACGCACGTTCGTCAAGACGAAATGTAAAAGTTGTAAAATGTATAAAACTATAAAAAAGCACAAATCAATATATTTTGCGTAAAAACATAAAAGCATAATGATAAATAGTCATTGACAAGATCTACTTTATACTTACACCAGTACTGACACTTTACACATTGCTCATTTTAATTTTGGCTTTTATAATATTACTAGAAAAGTGGCCCGTCTTCGACCGGGAAAAAATAATATACATAAGTACAATTATAATATAATGATGACCTTTAGTTCCATGCATAATTTTGGATGATTTAATAGGCTTTCTGGTTTAAAAAGCCTGCGCAACGTTTATTTGTCATCTGATTTGCATAAATTATGTACCAATATACTCGAAAGGAAATGTTTTAT